>LBFL01132279.1:0-27246 GCA_000988845.1 Hypochthonius rufulus
TTAATAATTATATAATAAATTTGAATGTATAATTTGTGATTATTCTATTTTGTTGTTTATTCAATATTTTTTACGGATTTCTCAGGACAAACGTGTCAAGAAAAAAGAGGTTTTAGTGTATTACAATTTAGTATCATATGACTTTATATATTTAATTCAAATTTTTATTAAATCTTTAATCGCATTTACAAATGAAACAGAAGATTAAACGCGCTTAAATTACATTGAATTATGCAGATATACGATAATTATATTTTTAATTAAATTTTTATTGCATATATTTTCGTCAATTTGTGCTTTCCCTGTTTTAGTATATATGATTATGGGCTATTGATTAGGGTTTTTGATTTTAGGGATTTTAATTCAGAAAAAATATTCAAACCCTAGAAAATAAGGGCTAAAGATTATTAAAGATTTATATGAATAATTAAATATCTTCAGTTTAATTTACATTTGAATTAATTTTAGCGATTAAATTGTTAATTTAGAAATACTCTAAAAATGACATTTTGCCACTTAACACAGAGGATTTTTCATATAAAAGACGGAAATGGGTTCCGTCATATGCATTTTTCTATCTTCTAACATACAAAATGCATATGGTGGAACCCATTTCCGTCCTTTATATTAAAAATCTCCGGTGTAAATGATGGCGAATACAATACATTTAAATAGTAAATTTTGTTCCCGACTCATTAAATAGATATATACGAATATTAATAAATTTCTATTTTAATTTTATTGTTTCCGATTCAATAGACTTTATATTTGTAAAATTCAATTATAATTTTTTTTACTTTAGTACTTTAGTACTTTAGAAGTGACAGGAATTTAATCATATATAAAGCAATTGCCTCCCGAATATAAATATACTATTATTTTGCAGGAAATTAAAAATTTTTAAGCGAGTAATGAGTAATGAGCTTAATATTTTTCATGATTTTCCAACATTTCCCCTCCACTAGAAAATTTTACAGTACAGGGGATGTTCAATAGTTTTTTCAATTTTTTGATCTCATCACGCGGTTCAAAATTTTAAATTTCCCGCCAAAAAACTTAATAAATTTTGTAAATTTTATGATGAATATATACGAATGTTGTGAATTTTGCTAAAACCTTTCGATTTCCGTTTTTCTCTTTTATGATTGATTTCGCCGTTTTAATAAAATTCGGTTCCGAATCTCTTAATTAAGGAAAGAATTATATGATAATTGTAAAGTGAATCCGTTACGTTAAAATATTTATCTATAATCAGGTACTTTATTACAGTAAATGAAGAGGAGTGTCGGAACCATTAACAATCGGTATCGGATTATTAAATTACGATTATCGTTTTAATTTACAACAATGATTTACTCGTGCGGGTTTCACACCGAAAATATCAAATTTAAAAGATTAAACTCAATTTTCATACAAATATTTGATCCGATCGTAAAACCACAATAATTAGTGAAACGATTCAAATTTAACGGACAAAACATGTGTGCTATGATCACATAAATGTATGTCCTTTGAATAGAAATAAATTAAAATTAAAAATAATTTTAAAATAAAAATAAAAAATTGTCACAAACGAATTCGGCGAATCAAATGACTATCATTGTTGCTCCTGTCGATTTTGACTGTGGATTAACGTTGCACAACAATGGACAGATAATGACGAATGACGTTATTTCCCAATAATCTCTTTTGAATTATTTCAAAAATCGGCATAATAACAGAGTGACAATTTCTGTATTAAATAAAAATTTGATTATTCACTTCCATATTTAATTTTAATCACGATATTACCATAACTGTGACTTTCGTATTCGTAACGATCATCGCCTGAAAATAATTAAAATTAAATTAAAATTTTAATAAAAAATATATTTTGACTCAACAGTAATTATCAATAAATTGTATTATGTGTATGGTGATACTTTTTTCTTCTGCGGAAATTCACAATATTTTTTCTCATTTTTATAATCGCAATTCTATTGTAAAAAACAATTTTAATCAATAATTTATGATAATTTAAAATCAATTATAATACCCGACCATAACCGTCAATCATCGCCATAACAATAAAAAAAACTATTGTTTCACGTGATTTCTGTTTCTGTAATAAAATAAAATAATTTGAAAATACAAAAGAAATTCCCATTTCTAAAATCGCAATTCTATTGTAAAAAGCAATTTTAATCAATAATTTATAACCATTTAAATAACAATGATATTACCACACGACCATAGCCATAATCATACGCATGACCATAATCACCATAAAAATATAACAAAAAAATATACAAATGACTTTCATGAGTTTTGCATATCGAAAAATTCTGCCGATAAAAATATTGTTTCATCATCTGATTCGCCCATTAGTGTCATACGGAAATGTAAATGATGACATCGAATTTTTGTAATAAATAAATTCAATTCATTTATTCGATTCCACAGAATCGTTCAGATGAATGTTACCATTAATGACGGAGGAAATGTAAAATTCTTTTGAAATGATTATACGATTGACCATCGCTGTTTGACTTTCAAAACAATTATTTAGTTTATGATCATTAATATTAAATATAAAATATGGAAATTAAATATATTTATAAATAATGTTTTTAGCGTATCGAAAGTCCATCCTTTCACTGCGGTCCGAATCGCGACCGAAACTTACAATAAATGCATTTCAACGCACATTCAAATATAATCATTCTTCTTTCGTCCATCTATAACTATAGTAATGATAGAGTTAACAACACAAATACACATAAACCTCGTTAAATCTCATAGTTTCAGTTTAGCGGAAATGACCGCAACGATGCCCGATTTATTGATATAGTGGAGGGCTTCCACATGAGACCAGATTTATTAGTGGAGGTCCCCGCTTTAGACCGTGTTTATTAGTGGTGACACCCCACCCCGTACCGTCGCACGGACCATCAAATATATACTCGTGCTTTGAGAGTGCCTAAAAACGAGAGAAAAGAAATTAATGAAAATTGAAATTCCAAATTAAATAATTCTAATGTCGGATCACAGCGAAAGGATGGACTTTCGATACATTTTGTGATGTCCAAAGATGTTAATCTGAAAATAAATAAAATTGATAATGATAATCGTAAACCAAACGTTGATAATAATAGATAATAATGCGATCTCTAAAAATATGAAAAATATTTATAAATTTAATGCATAAAAATGATTTTAAAATAAAACAAATACTTATTAATTATCAGTGATGTGTCCCGACACTGATGATATGTGAATTCGTCGCTGAAAATAAACAATTCAATTGAATAGAAATGTCAATGATAATTAATGCAGATTACATAGGCATTTGCATAGTGTTAGTAAAAGTGTTTGTATTTCATTATCGATGATCATCGGTCTTCCGTTTTCCGTCATTCGACGGATCCGATTGTTCCGAACGAACGATTTCAAACCAAATGCTGTAATGATTGAAGTGAATCGATTCAACAATAAATACGACACTTTCGTTGTGATTATAAAAATCTCTTTAATATCATCAGTGATGAGCATAGACAGGATAAAATGGTGATTGCAGCGATCAATTGTTTTTTGTATTCTCAAACTTGAGTCATCATATATGAAAATTCTATTTTTCAGAGATAAATTTTTTATCATTATATTTTATTATACATACGGTGACAAAAATAATTGATCGCTTCAATCACCATTTTATCCGGTCTATGATGATGAGTCATCATTGATGACTCAAGTTTGAGAGAATAATAAACAATTGATCGCTGCACTCACCCTTTTATCCGGTCTATGGTGATGATTCATCACTTAAAAACGCATTTTCATATTTGACTCAACAGTGTTAAATCCAAACTGCGAATGACTTTTTAGGGAATAATAAAAAATTCACAAAAGATAATCGATTAGAAATTTTTGGGTTAAAAACAACCATTCATAGGATTGGGTAAATAAAGTATTTAAAATATAAATTTTTTGGGTATAAAAAATAGCAAAAAATAAATTAAATGGAAACTTTTGGGTGAAAAATTTTTAATATTTACTAATTATATTGGATTATGTTATTGTTTAAATTATATACATCCGATTCACATACTTTTTTGTGTGATTCTATTTAACGAATGTGATTCGTTAATAATTTACTGTAATTTGAATAACAAAATTAAATTAAAAAGTTAATGTTCGAACAAAATATTGAATACGCATTAATTAATCATTTAATTTATTAATCATAATTTAATTATATTTTATAATTATTTCGGAGAATTTAAATCGCGATTTCTCTTTTGTCCCTCAATAAATGACTCCGCATGCATCAATAACCGGTGCCGTAATCGTAAATTTCGTACTCTCACATGACGATTGATAATTTCTTCGGTGACTTTCATAGGGAACCATCCCTTTGCCCCGTCTCTGATACGTTCACCCTCATACCATCCTATGTAATTAGTGAATTATAAATTAATTGCTAATTAATAATATTCACATAAATTGTATTTAATTTGTTATATTTTCTAATATTTATAATGAAAGTATTGATTGGATAAAATTGTCAAAATGCAGTACGATCATTATAAAGGTAACTAAAAGCTCCACACGCTCCGCATCAAAATTGTTAGTGTAAAAAGTCCACAATTAATTATTCCAGAGGAGTTTAGTTAACATTTTCACTTATTATATATTATTAGCACTAATATTATATTACAGTATATGAAAATTGTGAAAATTTTGTTTTCTTTATATTTACTATGATTATGCAATTATAATTTCGAATAATATTTTATTCAAAATTTATAATAAAAATTTTTTAATTAATTAAATTGTTTATCATCTTAATATTAACATATTTTTATTCATCCGCAGATCAATTATTTATCATGAAATTAATACGGTGTGAATGACTCGATATTAAAAAAATTTATGCTCATATTAATAAAACAAACCCCTATAATATAAACCAAATGCATTTTACTTAACTATACTGTGAATACGTTTTGCATTAAACAATAAATTTTGATCTCTTAAGCGTGTGCTGTTTTCTGTTACTTTTATAATGATCACACTGTACACATACCGTCGCGCATTTTTCTTAATACATTAACGACATCCGTTTCCTCTAAACTTAACTCATCGGGTTGTTTAGCGTTATATGCCATTATACACTGCACCTGTGGACAGTCTAATTATTGATAATATGCGAATTAATAACTGATCATGTATGTACCGTGAAATCGCGCGTATACCGGACACTTTTCACTGAACTGAATCCTATGCGATAGTGACTGATGCGCGTATTACTAGTATAGAATCAGCATATCAAAAACCTGTTTTTTTACTTAAGTTTTCCATTTGCATAGGGTTTTTGATTTTAAGAGGTGTTCGGTATACGCGCGATTTAACGGTAAATTAATAATTGTATTACCCCATTCTTCGTAAATAGTTTCATTCGGATTATTAGAAACCGGGGGTCGGACCGCGTCAATCCATCGCGTTCGTTCACTCCTAATTAATTATATATGTTAATTAATTAATTAATTATCAGTATTATCTTTTATCTGATTTATTGCGTTATTATATTTTATATAAAATTCTTTTAATTGTATCATAATAATAAATATACACATAGAAAATGTAATTATTATTTCGCTCGAAAATGCGATGAAATATAAAAAATTATATGTATTTTTATATATAATTTTATATTTAAAAAAATTATATATTTTTAAAAATTTAAAAATAAAATAATAACGCACTAATCATGAATAACCAATAATGAACATACTCCAACAAAAAACTAAGTGTATGTTCCACACTCTTTCCCTTATGATTAGAGTGTAATATTAATTGTGCTAAATTTTTATGATTTTGTGGCAATGGAATTGGCAAAACATAACAATTATCTCCGCCCTCAGGTGAGTCACTTAATGATAATAAATCTACTAAATCACGTGAACAGTAATCAATTACAGTGAAGTGATCAGCGCTAAAATAAAATTTATTAGACTTTAATTATCATTTTCTATTTGTAAATGTTCATTTTACGTTTTCTTTTTTGTGAGGAGTAAAATATCAGTAAATAAAAACAATTGAGCGACTGATTTTGTCCATCGGGGGGCTGAGGATTTACCCATCGCCCGTTTATTAGTAATATCGGGGTTCAGTCTCAATACCTGACCACTCTTAACTATTAATTGATTATAATTAATTAATACCGTTTAATTGATTATTTAAGCGTGATTTATACCTAAAGATCGTGACTCTGAAATTATTGGGAATATTTTAATATCATCGAAATGCAAGCGCTGTCCGATTTCCAATAATTCCTGTATCTGTTGGACCCGTTTCGCCTCATCATTGCACTTTCGTGCGATGCCATTGACCCCCGTTAAAGCATTTTCGCACGATTCTGTAATCGGAGAATTTTCTTTAACGTATTGACATACCGCATTCACCAGCATCGGGTATCGCGTGATTCGCTTCAAAAGATTTAGTATTTAATTACGAATATTTTGATATAAGACGCGTCTTAATAGAGTTATAACTTTTAAGACAATAGATTAATCCTTTTCTTAACTCTATAAATACTAAAATCCTTTTAGTGTCAGACTATAAAATTCGTGAAAATATCTCACAAATTTAAAATATAAAAATTATAAATGATTAAAATCAAAATTAATTTTGATATTAATTATGATTACGTAAGTAAAATTTGATTATTTACGTTTAAATAAATCAAATTTTAATTACATTTTATGATTTTGTTTGTGTAAAACTAAAACAATACGAAAAAATCACGAATTTTTTGATTTATTCTTAAGGCAATAATAATAAATTTCTTCTGATTTAAGTAAAGAAATGAACACGAAAAGGCACACCTCTATCATTACTTAAATATAAATATATACTTTTGTAAATGCTAATTACACCTATTGTCGTGTAAATCCGGTATTTAATCATTACCTGCATCGGGAGTATAAGAAATGAGTGCAGCGTTTGCATTTGACAATAAGAATTTGATTCTAATCGTGTCAAAAGATCGTTAAATTCCGGTCGTATTTGTTTTAGATGTTTCAATATCTTTTCCTGATCCTTTTGATATTTACAGTAACGAATGTATGGAGAGAATTGTGACTGTGCATATGAATTGAGTATATTACATATATCATAGAGTAGAATATTCTTCTGAAATCGATATTCTAAAGCATTCAATAAATTGCAACTGACGGTATAAATCTCAAGAATATTTGAAAATAGACTCCGCCGTTCACGTAAGTTAATCACATTCGGATTATCCCCCGATAATTCCGGATGACGTACGAAGTGAGAGCAGAGAATTTTTAAACTCTTATTATATGATGCTTCTGATGTGATTATCTCATACATCGCCTCTTGCATTTTGCGTTCATCATTAGTCAATGTGCTCAATAAATTTGATTTAATTACCTGTGGTAATTGACACCATAGGGATCGGTTGGGACCACTGACACAATCCATAGCAGTGATTTGCCATTTATCTCTATTACTATTCTCTTTAATATCATTACACTGTGATGATGAATTTGATGATGGCACATCTAAAGTGTCATAAATTGCATTATCAATGTCAGATGATGATGGATCCGCGTGCATCCATAGTTCAGCTCTTCTCTGTACATCCTTTTGATAAAACTGATATAATGGTTCATCACTAAAAGGTGAGCGTTCATCACCTGAATCAGTGAATTCGATATATGATGATACACTTCCAATCGATGTCTGTTGTCGTGATAATGATACGCGTGTATTTTCAAATGGAATGATCGACCCAAAAAATGATGTATCAATTTGTGGTGAATTTGCACCGGAATTTTGTCCATTTTCAACTTCAATATATGAGGCATACGATTCCCTTAATTGTGGTAAACCAATTTGTTGTTTACTTCGACGTCGCAATGTTATTCCATCATTGACATCATCATCATCATTATTAATATCTTGATTCTTGTATGGTAATTTTACTTTAGGGATAACGCTTCGCGGTAATGCTTTTGGGGGTTTTAATTTCGAATTAAACGAACTTTTTCTACGGAGTGTCGTACGTTTAAATTCTAGTTTAGGTGATTGGTGTGGTGTTGCGGAGTAGCTATTGCCTGACATATTCTGAGTATTAATTATGTCGTTATTTGATTTTTGACTGTTAAGTTTAGAATTGAGTTCCTGAATTATTGCGGAATGTCGGGGATCATATTTAATATTTGCCTTAAGTTTACTTTTATCTTCGGGTAGAGTTTCATAAACATGATTATAATGATCATTATTCTCATCATTCTCAATATCCTCATATCCTTCACTATCCTCAGTCTTTTCAATTTTTTCAATAATTTTTTCCGTAACATTTTTTGATTCTTTTAATTCTTTTGAAAGTTTTCGAATGACTTTTTTATGTGATGTTAAATTTTTTGGTGTACTCTTACGTCGAAAAACTTTAGGAAATCGCTGATTAATTATAATCTGCACCTGAACTGTGTTTTTCTGTAATAAATCGTTACTTTCAATATCAATCCATTGAGAGTCATTACCGGAGTCATATTCGGATGGAATTAATTCCTCTTCAATGGACGGGGGTCGTGATGAGAATGAACTTAATTCTTCATATATATTTCCCATACTCAAATTGGTCTTTTCATGGAAATCGGAATCAATTTGCGATTCATATGTTGCGTATGAATCGGATAGTGTATCATTATCATCTTTTGATCGAAATGATTCATTTTCATATGATGATCTTTGATTATTCGGTTCTGATGATGTTGAATTGGATCTTATGTTATCTCTGTCAAAATCGTCATTATCTTTACTATACTTATCTAAAGATGTCCGTTTCTTAGGAACGGGTAAATTCTCATATACAGCATTATCTGACGATTGTGATGATTCGGAATTTTTTGCTCCAAATGCTGGTGTATTCGGTTCTGATGATGATTTATTAATTGTCGAAGAATTTTCAATATTTAATGATTGAGTGTCGAGTGAATCTTCAGACGGATTTTCTGATGATGTTCTGATTCGAGATAATTTCTCAGGTTTTTGCGGTGGAATTGGTTTTGATGCATTTGTTAATGATGTTAATGATTTTTTCAGTTTTTGTGGAGATAGTGAATGATTCATACCGGAATGGCCCAATAAACGCGATGGTAATTTACTTGTCCGGTCACGCGGAAGTGTATTTACGCGTGATTTTTTTGAGGCATTTGATGATGATGCTTCACACTTTTGTTGACTCTCAAATAATTGTCGAATTTGAAAAACTGTGGGAACTGAATTCGCATTCTCACTCTGATCCCGTTTATTACGTAATGACATTATTTATTGTGTATTATTATATTATAATTCAAATCGCATATCATTTTTTCATTTGAGCATTTCATAGAAATGATTACATTTGTTCTTTGAATATAATATAAATATAATTAACTTTTACTTAAGAATTAGTTTAATGATAAATCACTTTACACTGTTCCATTATAACATCCATATTTGTACGTCACAAGTTTTGGGCAATTTTATTGTAACGTTTGAAATTAATATCAATTAATATCATAGTAACTAATGATAGCATAATGATAACCCAATGACAGTGACTGACTGCAATTACATTACATATCATATCATATTCAATTACATGTCTATTCTTTACATTTAGTAATACACAAAAACCTCCATAACTTGAACATATTGCAGACCAAAATTTTTGTTCAAGATAAAAAGATTTTCAAGTTATAGAGGTACATTTATAATGTAAATCAATAGAATCGGATCTTGAGAACCTGTTCAAGTTAGAGGCTTTCAAGTTATAGAGGTTTCAAGTTACAGAAGTTTTTGTGTAATAATGGCGGCAGATTTTATGGTATCAAATTTAATGATAATATCTTAAGGTTATCAATGCTTTAACATTACATATTGTAATGCATAAGTATTATAACTTATAAATTATAATATATGAATGAGTATATACAATAATGTAATTAAAATAATTATCATGTAATAATAATTGAACCGATTTTTAAAGAAATTGATAAATATGTATTCACATATCCGTATTAAATCATTACTTTAAAAATGTAATTAATAATTTATATGCTAAATTAATATTCACAGATTTTTAATTATTCATAATTTTTTTCAATTAATTTATGCATAAATCCCAACACAATGTGTTTAGTTTAATACTTTCATAGATGATGTGAATAATTATTATTCAGTTGTTATTAATACAAAAGGTTCGTGCACCTGTCACTGGAAATACCAAAATTAATACAGGAAAAGTTAATTAAACCTGAGATTTCTGCATTTATTAAAATACAAATATGATTAATTAAGACATAGACTATTATTATCTATAAATAGGATTTTAAGAAATTTTAACGAAGTTTTTCATATTATTCAATAACAATTCAGTTTTTAGATTAAGTTAAATCAAACATTTATTTAATGGTAAAACAAAAAAATCCGATTTAAGCTCTCTATTCATATATCTATGATAAATGAATCTGTAATACCATATATGCTCAAATAATTTGTTAATTTCTAAAATAATAGATATTCTAATATATTTTTTAACACAATAATATTCTATTGAATAATAATTTACCACGATAATTGTGGTAATCTCTTGATTTGAACCAAAAGTCAGTGCAAAATTTTTGAGTGAAAAAACTTTAGATGTAATAACAATAAAAAATATATAATAATAAACTTAAAAATGCATAAAAAGAAAATGAAAGAATTAGATAATTAATAAATTATTAAATAAATAAATAACTCAATTAAATAGATATGTAAACATAATGAAAATGGAGAGAGATCCGTAAACGGTGAATGACTTAATATATACTGAACTCATAAACTCATAAACTCATAAAGATGGAGAAAACAAATATTTACAAATATTACTAACAATGAAGCAAAGCGCATTGTCCAGGGCAATGGCATATCTAGGGTATATCTAGGGTATATCTAGAGTTAATAAATATATTCTTAAGATAAATTTAAGAAAAAGTCAAAAATAAAGGCTGCTGATGGGCATGGGTTCATATGAAAAACAAAGGTCAAAGTTTAGTCAATATCTGTGAATGTGTATTTAACCCTTTCTGACCGACGCAACACTCAGCGAGTGTAAATGATTATTATATGCATTTATGATAATAGCACAGATTAAGAGTTGACAATATGCAAGCATTTCGATTCGCACGCGAAGTTTAATCATTTTATAATAAATTAACATTTGATGCAAAAAATGAGCATATTTACTATTTAATTATCAATAAATATAAATATTGTCAATAATTAACTTACAATATTGAGACGATCATTAAGGAAGTCGATCTGAAAATGAAACTCATTTTAAAATTGGGATATTCAACCCCAAGAAAATAAGAAAATTATTTGCAAAAAGATTTTTATTTTTTTGTAAGAATATCCATTATCTTTTAACGCCTTAACTCGAATACTCTATTTCTAATAATGATTTACAACAATACCAACTCAGTGTAAACAGTTTTTATTTATTGGAAAACAATATTTTATTATCATTTAAATAATTTAAAATTTCCTCTTTTTCAAATGATGCTTCAGCTCAGGTGCCACTATTTAAATTTTTAAAAAGTATTGTTGTAACAACCCTAACATCTAGTCTTTCAAATGATATATAAATATTTTTGATATCACTTAAGATTGCAAAGATATTAATAATTTAGTACCGGGCCCTGCAGGGCCCGTTCGGTCAGAAGGGGTTAAGCTCTATATTGATTGACCATGAGTGGTGTAATAGTTTAGTGACTGGCATGGTAGAAAGGTTCCAGATAAGTCCTGGGTTCGTATCGAGACCTGGGTTTATATTTTTAAAATTTTGTTTGCAATTTTTTATTTTTATTTTATTTTAATTTTTGAGTTTATAATATTAAACATATATTATACATTTTAATTTTGCTAAAATAATTAAATTATTAAAATCTATTTTCAAAAATATACAATTGCATAGGGTTTAGTTAATTGATAATAGAAGTTCTTATTTATCAATGTTATAATAAAAATAAAAAATTGCATATGCATATTAATTGTCCCATGTCCATCAGCAGCCTACATTTTTCACTTTTTCTTAAATTTATCTTAAGAATCTATTTGTTAACTCTAGATATGCCATGGACAACGCGCGTTGCTCCATTGTAAGAGTTGAAAACTCTTAGTAAACTATAACATGCATCGTACAATATACACTAAAACCTCTATACAATATACACTTTTCCCGCATAACAGTAAAATGAATATAAACGTCAGCATGCTTTTTACTCGTTTTGAAAAGAAACATTATGATTAAGACCATGATAACTTATGACAAATTTATATTAAACTCTGGTCAAGACTCAGGATAAGAATCTCAAGTCAGAGCAATTCCAGCCAAATCCGGGCAGACGATCACCTTAATAATAATTCAAAATATAGTAGTATTTACATTTTATTTGTAATATTTTCTGACTTTATACTTAATTTACTAGAATATTAATTAAAATAATAGTTTCTCACGGAATATGTTAAATTATTTACCATATCTGCAAATGCCACTGGTGTTATGCAATATATTTTTATGATGATTCTTTTAGTAAATTCATAATGTAAAGAAAGAGTAAAAGAATAGTCATGTTTTTGCACAAAAATTTTTATTATTTAATTACGATAATAAATATTTGAAATATTATAATTATGTTTTCAGATTATAGCCTTTGACAATGGTTTAAGAATGTGAATGCAGATTCAGAAATCCCAAAACAATAGGAAAATAAAAATTCAATAAAAATCAATAATAAGCAATTGACATATATCTATGCATTGATCATTTTAATATTTTTTCACTGATTATTAATGTTATATGTGTTTTGTTATTAATTTCAGTACCATAATCGGCAGAACCAAAAACAGAATCGTGTATATCGTGACAGCGTTTGAGGGGCGTGAAACGTGATACGTTAATTTCTCAATACACTTAAATTGGTCATTATATTTTAGTCACAAATCGCATTCCAAGAATCGTGATCATCGATTATATGATACGGTAATAATAATTGTATTCTGTACAGTTATACCTGATTAAAGTGATCACTCTTTTAGGCAGCGTAGAGTCAATGTTTCCTTACAATGAACATAGACATTTGTAAGGGTGAGTACACTTTAACATTATTTTAAATAGAAATACCGAAAGTAAAATATAAAATTACAAAATTGTGATGCAACAAAAGTTTATAGATAAAAGTTATTATTTGTATTCGCACTTTAATAGTTCATGATTCTTAAATCGACTTAATGTTTATACCTTTAGTAATCAACACTATTGATTCAATAATCAATGTCATTGATTCATTGTAAAAATTGGTATGAAAAAGTGTAGAGCCAGTAGGGTGATCACCTGTCCAGATTTGGTCGGGATTGCCCTAACTTGAAGTTTATAAAAATGTCACATGTCACATGTCCCAATTTATTATTGTTTTAAGCGTAAAGTCATTCTTTTCAATTTAAATTTTAAAGCATACGATTAAAAACAAAAACACCTTTAATATTTCATTACTTTTTATGCAGTTTTTCGGTTTAACATAATAATATTGGTATAAATATTCTTTTACCTCAAGATTAATATTTAGTTTTACTCAAATGATAAAGAAATAATATTGTATTAAATTAAATATTATAGTTATAGTTAATGGGTGATGATAAATTATTTTAAAATATTTCAATTTTAAAATATTTTGTATCGACTTTTGGTCCAACTGAGGCGGTCACTCTATCATGTAGATATCATATCGATATCATATCGATATCATATTGATTGCCTTTGTATGGCGCACATCATAAGAATACAATGAAATGGAAAATTTCATTCTAAAGATTAAAATTACTCATTTATATCTTAAACCATTTTATCATCGGCATATGACATGAATACATTTGAGCTTTTATATGGATTATGAGTATAAACAATAGTTACGTGATGCGGTGTTATGTGAAAGAAATATTTATGTATCTATTTAATGGAGTCCAAAGAAAAAGCAAAATTCTGGTGAAATTTGAATTTAAAATTTTCTTATTTTTTGAAACTCTATTGTATTACATTAGGGAGATTCGACTGTACATAAAGAGTGCATGAAGAGCAATGCTTTTATGATATGAAAATAATAAGAGAATTTACGATAACATTAATAAAAAATTGAGATAAATTCTTTATTTATTGTTTCACTATACTAATGCTAATTACTCTTACGGCAGGTGTTTCTTAGTCTGATGTACTTATGGAAACAGGTCTTAGGAGTCTCTCCCTGTAAAAGGAAAAGTCTAAGAATCAGGTCCGTGGTAAAATAAAGGCATTGCGTGTCTCAATTGTGTATTTATAATGGCATTTCGTGAAATGTTTACAAACAATTTATAAAGCATTAACGTTAGAGTTACGGTATTAGAAGTTTTGCATACCATAGAAGAATTTTTTAATTTCACATCATATTAATAATCGTATTCGTTTCATACATGAATATGATTTAAAACCATAAAATCTATTGAATAATGAATTTGAAATTTATTTTCATAATCCCAATGATCACTGATTTATGATTTATGATTATAAAGCATTAATGTTCAAAACTTTCATCACGTTATATAACAATAAATCATCGATATTATCACATAATTGAGAAACACAATTTTATTTGAAAATAATAATTACCATTTATTGATCTGTGATTTCCTTTATATGTTTTGTTTAATTATATGATCAGTTAATGTTTCTTTTATTTAAAATTTTATTATTCTAATTTAATTGCACTCAATTTAATACCATAACTAATTTAATATCACGAGTGTTATGCATGAGAAAGAGATTTGAGTACTTTAATTTTTCGTATTTTTTTTGCATAAACGCAAATATTAATTAATTATAATATCAAAAAATATATAATATAATGTATTCGCATGTGAATATTACACCGGAGATAATTCGATTATCTATAAAAATTAAAATTAACTCCTAAAGTACTTCCCCCTTTGGAATTATTACAAAAGACATGACATTTACTTTTATTCACATTATTATTATAAACCTTTAGGGGCTTAATTATTTAAGAATATTTTTATCATTGTGTTGCTGATTGAGTTTGTGATTCGTATTGAATTTGAAATAATCGCGTTAATCAATTGGCAATGGTGTAATTTGAATGACTATCATAGCCCAACACTACCATTACTATCCTATGGTACCGTTAATTCAATTTATACTAAATGTGCGGTTTATTCTCTAATATAATTATGTATATTTAATAATAATGATGTGTTTTGGCATTGAAATTTTCACGGGACACTGAAAATATTGATTGTGATAATTAAACACTTATTGTGTGTGAAACTTTTTCCATTATCTATTATTTCTATCGTTTATTTAGTGTATTGTAGTGTATTATAGTGTATTGTTTCCTTTATCTGTAAGTGAATCCTCCCAAAAAATAATAATTAATATTTCTATTCAATTATTATTGTAAATTTTTTATCAGAATTATCAAAATATTTTTGACATCAGTTAATTAAATTGTTATTTAAAAAATACTATTGAATAATACGGAAATTTGCAAATGTTTTGTTCAATTTCCTCATATCATTATCAAACGGAACTTTTACGGAACAAAATATTTTATATCATAAAAGTAATAGAAATTTAATTTAGATTAATATTCGGGTCATATTAAAGTTCATAATAAGGATTATATTACGGATTTAATATAAATTTTTAATTATAAATGCCAATCATTGACCTTTGCCAAGAGATGGATTAAATTCATACAAAAATCTGAATATAAATAAACTAAAACATGATTTACAGACTCATCCATTGCGTGCAAATAATTAATTTTTAGCATTACGATGGAAATTCTGTATGAGTTAAGGTGCAATATAAATTTAGTTCATATCTATTTTCTTATTGCATATTCAGTTGCATTTAACAGTAATTGTAAAGCCACACACAGACACGAAATACAAAGTGCAATGACTTTAGAAAAGTTCACAATTAAATAATTGAGAAAAAAACAATAAATTGAAAATGTGAGATTTTATATGAACCGTTAAAGAATGTTCCATAAAATTATTTCTTAAATTATTAAATTATAATAGCATTGTATTAAACTGTGTTAAATATAATTACATTGGTTCATGAGTGAAGGCAATTCCATTGGGCCATTACCATCACAGAGCAGGTGCTGCATAAAAAGAGTTATCCCATCAGCGCTGAGCGCAACAGAATCAAGTTGTTCAGCGTCAGCATCCGACAGTTGTTGCAGCACTATTGTTAGTGTCGATGAAGAAAGTTGTGCCGAAGTTTTACAGAATAATAATACATGTGATGATAGTTATTCATTTGTAACAAAATTATTTTGTTTCGATTCATTTAAACGTAAAGCGATTGCATTTTTACCTCTGCTGCCACTGCCCGAATTTTATGACGACGCATGTCAAAAGAGTACCGAATTAAACGGATTCTTGAGCTTAAGTCAATTGCAAATACAGAGTCAAAGAATGGCCTCACGAGGAATTGACCGGAATGTTCGGCAGACATTTCCGACGACACAACGAAGAAAGGCACGGACATCACCACGAAGTTCTTCGGTGTCCACTGAAGGGTCAAAGGATTTAGGAGAGGATATCGAAAGGTCAACATTAAGAAGTGAATCTCAAGATTCAGTTTCGGATGCTGAAAGGGAATTTCAGCGTTTATATGAACATGAATTGGACAGTCGATTGAATGCATCGGATTTGGCTATGGAAGCGATGGAATATAAGTTTTTATCGCGTCGAAAGAGGCTTATGGCACGTAAAATGGCGCGTGAGGCACGTGAGAAGAGTGATCCGAGGATTGAAGAAATGACACCATCGATGACATTATTTCAAAGGGGACTTTCTCCACGAATGAGTGACCCTCGAATTGAAGAAATGGCACCATCGATGATGACATTACAACAGAGAGGACTTTCACCACGAATTGATGAGAATGGTAATCGCGTTTATTCATCATCAGCGGTTCATAAAAATGGAGCGAAAGAATCTGAATTATTTGATCCGAGTAAAGGAAATGGTAAATCGATTTCGCCTCAATTATCATTATCGATATCAACAAAAATGGACACGAGTAATGTCCCTGAGGCCATTCTCGACGTGCCTCAAGCGGCTCGTGCTGCACTATTATCATCAACACCATTACAATTATCACCTGTTGTGATGTGTGCATCGTCAGTGCCCATTGAGAGCGTTAAGACACATGAAAGAGATCACGAACATGAGGAACTAAAATATCCGCGAGAGAAGTATTTGAGAGAAGATAATGCCGATTCTGATACTATTGAATCAATAAGTAAATTGGAATCTAAAGATAAACGGGTGAGTCATTTGATGTTTGTTTATTTAATTACATAATTTAGGAATTTTTAATTATACAGTACATGACTGTGCATAATTTAACGGTCAAATAACTCAACTCTCATATATTCAATTTATAAAAAGAGAATTTTGAAAAAATATTACTTTTTTCTTAATGTTAAGTCAATTCCATAAAATACATTTGAAAGTCAATTTTAATTTTTTATTTGCGTGTGAAATAATGATTAAATATTTGATTTGTTAATGGGAAATAAACTATTTTAATCACTGTAAAACTGAATCTTCTGGAGTTGAGTTGAAAAATATAATTATAATAATTTTAACATTTATCTGTTAAAATATTTACTGAATACAAAACTTATGATTTTGTTAATGTTTACTTTTTTTGTGTGATTTAACATATGAATTCTTTAATTAAATACAAATGAAACGCAATAAATTGTAAAATTAAATATTTCTTTTTTATATTTAAATTTTTTCTTTAAAAAACTCTAATTTTAACTTAAACTATGAAATGGATTATTTACGGCACTGAACGGGCGTCGGCCAAATCTGTCATTTTAATTCGCGGTTTAATATTTCGAACGCACGAATTTTAATAATTAAATTTAATTAGTTTTTTATTAACCATAATCAAAATCATTTTAATAGGGTTTTGGGTAATATTCGTGGAAACAGTGGTATTTCGTGACAATTTTGTATTCCTCCCTGTAACTTAAAAATTTGTGTAACGGCATACCCCCTATAAAATTATCGAAGTTTTTCTTTGAACCCCCCCTGAACCCCCTCTCCTCGGACATTGGGCCTCTTGGCACTGACATAATTCATGAAATTTAAATTGAATTAATGGGATGAAATTTAATAAATGAGTGCCCACAAAAGTGCTTCTTTTGGGTTATTAAAAACACATACAATCATTGTTCATTTATAGTAATTGAATTTTGAAAATTTTATAAATAACATATTTTTTGAAAATCATAGGATCTCTTCGAATAGAGAATAATGGCATTAAATAACCTCTTAACATGAGTATTGAGTTTATTTATACATTTCATTTCAGACACACTTTAAGTTCACAATTATAAGATGTATATTTTTGAATTATTACAGAATTAAGTGTTAATGACCATTTAGTTATTCATTTACCGTATTTTCGATTGTATCGTTCACACTTTTAGAGGCCCTTACCATAGGGACAAATACTGCAGTTTGAAAAACATAAGCGAAGGAAAGGGATTATGAAAAGGATATGATAAGAAAATACTATAGTGTTTCGAAGATATATCAAAAGGCATCAAAAGGGTGTTTCATATACAATCCAAGATACGGTATATAACAATTTGTATTTCTTAAGGGGGTACGGACAGAATGAAAATACTTAAAAATGATTTTCTCAAATAAAAAAGTGTTTACGTTATAGAGTTTAGTTTGTATTGAGTTGTATAGGAAGTGTTTCGAAAGGTTGTTTTGGATTTACTGCGGAATCAGTTTACGTTAGATGTATAACTTAATTCTATTTAATAAAATTATTTAGACGATCGTTATTTATTTTTATAATTATATGCAAATTTTAATTGAAAAAGAAAGTATCAGTATTAATTCTACTCCATTTGATTTGAATTAATTTTTAATATTCTAGCATAATATTTCTATAAATATAATATGACAGTCTACAAAGCATTAGAGTATTGTATTATAACAATTCATGTAAAATCAATTTTAGAACTGCTAAAGAGATTTCTAGATCAGTGATGAATATTATTTTTTGGAAAATAGATAAAATGCCCCCCCTCCCCCATTAAACTATGATAAAATCTAGCCCGACACCTCTGGGTTCACAGCCCCCACCAAAGTCATCGGTGGGAAAAGAAATACTTTTAGTAATACATTTGCGAGAAGAAATATATTTAAATTAAGTTACATGATGTACATGATGTACATGATGTACATAATATATTATTAATAATAATAATTAAGATATTCTCTTAATTTATAATTAACAGATTAAGAGATTCTCATCAACGACATTACAACAGAGCGATTCCGATTATGATGATAGTGGATGTGCTTTAACTGATCCCACAGTAATGACAGACGCATCACGTGCGGTATCACGAGGATCGTTCAGCGCGAGTTCAGCACGACCGTTGAGCTCTGAAATAGAGTCGAGTGCATGGGGTTCACAGGAGATGATAGAGAGTGATGAATCACATATGAAAAGGATCGTCAAATCACGACACTTGAAATCGCGTCACGGAAGTGCTGACGATGATATTGATACTGAAAATGCTGAAAAAATTAGCATATTCCAAGATGCTGATGAAGAATATAATGGTAAACGTGACACTGAAGCTCAAGAGGGTGATCCTCATTCGTTTTCACGCGAAATTCAGGCGCAGGTATTTAAAGAGTTCGAGGATTTGGAACGCGCACCTTTAGAGACGCCCGCAGCATATGAAGTGATTGATATGAGATCATCGCGCATTAAGTATGATAATAATGGTGAGGGGCGTATTCATACACCACCATCTGCCACAGGTGTGTCCTTAGGTCATCAGTTATTAAAGAGCTCACGAAGAACTTTTCGACCCGATGGTCGAAGGAGTACGTCAGACCCTCAACATTCTTCGGCTCTCCTTTATCCATCGCATTATCGTCGCGGTTCTTTAGCGACTCCCGTTTCATATCATTATTCAGTGCCATCACCATCAATACCGTCACCGCCATCATTGGTTCAAAGCAGTTCTTCGCCAATTGCATCGTATATGCGTCCGACGGTCGCAAGTTTAAGAGCGCGATACGAACATGATGATGATCGTGTTGCGCAATCGAAAAAGTCTGACGACTCTCAGATTCAACTCGCGAGAGCATACAGAAGAAGAGTCATTCCCGATGAGAATGATGAGATGATATTCCCGATCAGTCGCAAGACACAGACGCGACCGGAGATTCCATTGACACATGAGGTCATATCATTTATATATTTTTATCTAAATTTATACTCTATTATTTACTATGAATTAATATCGTACCGTACGGTGACAATATTTAGTTTATTTTAATTCATAGATAAACGATGGTGTCTTGAAAGTACACTCGAGTCTCTATTTATGTCTCCCTACTTTTATGTCTGTTCTCGATTTATGTCCGTATATTTTGAAATCACTTTTCACTTCTAGATTAAAATTTGTTTATATTTATGTCTGTATTTACATTTATGTCCCATTTTTCCGGGGCCCATCGCAAGACATAAATAGAGACTCAAGTGTAATTAACTAATTAATTAGTTATTAATTAATTTAATAATTATTTTAGGTTAAAATGGTTTCACGCGCGTCACAAACGGAAGTATCATCATTGAATCGAATGAGTATCGGTGTTAACACTGAAATTGATCTTCGATTAATGTCCGCACTTTTGGATAAATTATTAATCCCCAAAAGGGATATCGGAATTTCCACGGAAAGAGTGTTCCGCGAACGGTATTCACCACTGCCAAACACCAAATCACAGTATCAACAGACTGATGCATCACTAATTAAGAAAAAAAATAAATCCGTGACAACAGATCCCGAAATTACCGGACTCCGATCGCATCAGAATCGTTCACTCAAAGAACCGTCGCGAATACTTTTGGGATATTTTTCACGTGAAATACAAACGGATTCATATTTCAATAAAAAGGATGTGTCAGTTGAGGCAAACTTTAGTTATTCTTCATTTTCATCTGAATCTGAAGATAGCGTCATTATGAAAGGATCGCCGTATCCTAAAGGATTTCACCCGAAAACCGGGAAAATGTTAGACGATTCACTTATATCATCACCGCGATTTAAGGATTATCAGATTAGTAAAATGAGAGACAAATCCGTTCAGGAAATGCCATATGTACCGTCATCTGCCAAAAGAACAAAAACACCCGAACCTATTATTGAAGAATTTTCATCATCATCATCGAGTTCATCATCATCTGCTGACACTTCAGAGGAAGAAACTGTTACGATACCGAAGAAATCGGAAATTAAAGAAAAGAGAGAATATATGCCGCAAAAGTATAAGGATAATGAACGTGATTATGAACGGACATATAAGGATAATGAACGTACGGCATTAGCTAAGGATGGGAAAAAACGATTACGCGAAGAGAAATCAACGGTAACATCTGATGTTAAACGAGAGTTTACACCATCGGTTAAAAGTACACAGACACAAACAACGAATGAATTAATACCATCACCTGAAAGTACATTAAAGAATGTACCATCAGTAGAATCACAAATACCGACACAAATTCCAACGGCGGTTCGATTTATGGCAAAAGATTTGAGAACCGAATCAAAGATCATCGTCGAAGTGACACAATCGAGAAGAAAAGAGAAAAGTGAAGTCACATCATTTACTCAAGTGGATGACGATGGGAAATTATCGCGACGGACACAAGTGACCACATCGAGACATGTGCCGGTTGCAGGGCAAACGCCGTACCGATTGGATGCGAACAGAGAACGTATGTGAGTCTTGTAAATCGGGATTTGTTTTTAATAATAACACTATAATAGGAATTCAGTTAAAAGATTCATCTCCGAGAACTGATCCAATATCTTCATCTTCGCGTTCACTTTCACCCGTGAGAAAAGCCCAATCGGAAATGAATATGACATCCGCTTCTGAAGCATCGACACGTCCCGCATCTGCAATTGACCCTCTTACTTCGTCAATGCCATTAGTTACAACAATACCATCGATTCTAACACCGCCATCATCGTCCATGTCTTATGTCAAATCACCGATGCCTGATGAAGTGGACGTGCCTCGTGTTGGACGTGTCAATATTCAGGATCCTCTGCATTTAGTGGTTTTAGCACCACCGGATTCATTTGTTTCTAAAGATGTGTCGTATCGAAAAGATGATACATCTTTAAGGACAATTCCATCAGAAGGATCCGTAATGCAATGGCGTGAAGCGTCATATTCGACCATTTCTAACGAAATGACGACCGATGCTTTCAAAGATGAGGATGGGAATGTTCAAAGACCCGAATCACTGTCATTTACTTCTGAAACTTTAATTGATAATACAGGAAAAGAGTCAAAAGTCCATACGCGATCGCGAACCGCACGTAAATATTCGCCATTTGCTGAAGAAGCGGCGGTCACGACTGACACTGCAATGTCAAGTGATATGTTTCCAGATAATGGTACTGATAAAATGATTAATTCAGCACCAATTGTACCGCCGCACGAATTTCAATCACCAAAACAGCAAATGTATTCACACTCAAGAAATGTCTCACCGATTGTCCAATTACCCGAAACACCCGATACTATGTTTAGTCCCGAACCGACACCGAAAGTCAAGAAACAAAAAACAAAAAAGAAACGCAAAGATAAAGATGGTGATGAAAGAGTGTCACAGTCTCTGATCGAAGATGCACCGACATCTTTACAATCAGACGATAGACACCATAAAATGTCCAACGGAATTTCCTCTCCGACTGCCGCTAAATTAAGATTTCTCGAACCGATCGTACCGCCGATGGTACCATCAGTACCGGCACAGAAATCTGCGGCAGTACTGTCAACGGGAGACGGAACTGATAGGGGTATGAATGAAAAGACGAACGCTCCGGGAACTGAAATTATTACCCGAATAACACGGACATCACAACCTGATACTAATGATCCGCTTTCGCGTAAATCGCGAACGGTTCTCGAACAGGAATTACAATCGGGAAATGTTAATGATTTAAGTGGCGGATGCCGAATATCTTCGAGTGTTATCATTGAAACACCACCGCAGAGAATTCCGATACGATCATCATCATCACGGGGGGTGATTATTAAAGAGCTTAATGAGGATGGAACATCAAAACATGGATCAATGGACGATTTGGATCAAACTTCAGGATCACGACCGCAGTCACAGCCCGAATCACATTCGGGTTCACAGACACTTCTTGACCCGAGTACGGCCGGAGGTGAGATAATTACCGAAACAAATTTTCAGCGTTACAAAACACCGCCCCGAAACGGTACAAATGGTGAAACGTCATGGAAATATTCAATGGAATGTAATTGTGTTTCGGGTGCCGCCACAACAGTTCGGTAATTGTTTGACTAATTATGTAGTGATAGTGCATTGTGTTTAACATGAATCATTTCATACAAAAGGTCATCTCTTGTTTTTTCTTCAGCACAATTGTAACACATCGGAGAGCGCTTTTACCGCCCGATTCAATGCCATACGTATGTTCATATGAAACGAGTCTCTGAAGACAATAAAAGTGAGTAAAAAGTAAAAGTACACTTAAACCCCTCTAACGTGACTATATTGCGGCGCAAATCTTCGTTCACGATAGATAGGATTTTACGTTAGAGGAGTTGATATAGCAAAGGTTTATATGACTCGGGCCTAAGCATTTGTTCACGTTAGAGGGGTTTATAATTTTATTTTATTTATTTATAATGTTAAACTTAATTATGATTTTTCTTTAGGTTTTCATATGATTTTATGTATTTTAATCGGAGACTTCAAATTATTGTATTTTCAGATTTCATTTTTAATAAAATAAAATAAAAATATTTTTAAAAATATCTTTCAAATTCAACTTAATTATTTAACAGATTATTATTTTTAATTATTCATTACGTACTTTGTTTAAGACCCAAAATCATGTGACCTCAACTTTCAGTATTATGAAAGAACAATTCGAATGATGAAATTTCAATGATACAATTTCTATGATAATAAAAGAATAAATAAAATAAATAATTAAATAATTAAATAATTGATATTCTCATTAATTAATTAATTAACTCATTACTGTAAACAATAAAAAAGGAGCGATGAATTCACAAAAATTACTTTTTAATCATTTACTTTATTCAAATCCATTGAAAAAGCGTCGAATCGTATATGAATCATATGATCCATCATCAGACTCTTCATTATCATCATCACCATCATCCGATTCTAATGACAGACTTAATATGCAAAACCAATTTATGGTATCATTTTCGTCACGTTATTTATCACCAAAATGATTGAACATCACATTAATTGTCTCCGGTGAAGCGATTCACGCGCATAAATGCGTACTCCAAACACAAAGTGATTTCTTTGATGCGATGTTTATGCGTGATATGATTGACTCGAATCAGAAACGAATCCAATTAAATGAGTTTAAATTACTCCTTAAATTGGTTTATCACGGAACACTCCCATTGGATACGGTCACACCTCAACAGATGATACAATTGTTTGTGTTAAGCGAGAGGTATCAATTGGTTAAGTATCGCGATGCTCTTATGTCAAAGATCTGCAACAATATGTGTCCGAAAAACATTGGCAATTGTTTGATGTGTCTCTTGAGAGTCGTCACAACGATTGTATTGAAATTTGTTTTATTTTAAAAATTTCATTATTAATTTGAGTCTCTTTACACGTGATGAGTTTCAATTGTTCGTCACTCACGAAACCCTTAAATATCTATTGTCACGTGATGATTTACCCGTTCCGGAGATTGATATTTTCAGAGCCGTTTGGGTATGGATTAAATGAAATAATGAAGTATCGGATAATGTGAAACATGATATTGTAAAATGTGTTCGATTGACACTCGTGTCACGTGATGATTTGAATAATCACGTGCGAGACTCGGCAATTATATCGAAACACGAGTTTCACGAGATTTTCACGAACAAAATTCAGATCGGAAAATGTAAGATTATGAATCGCGGAATTATTGTACCGTATTTAATCAAATGGAATCCGAAAATAACTGTTTTGAGAGGAAAATTAGGATCTGATGATACTAATGATAAACCGAAATCAGATGATACCGATTGTTGCAGTGATGAGCCGCAAATTTTATTCAAACATAATTATCCATTATATATCAATTGCATTGAAATGGAAATGTCTTCATTCAGATACGATCGATATTATTCGTATCGAATCGAATATTCACCGGATTCGGTCGATTGGAAAACTCTATGCGATTACCGTGACGATTCACGTCACAATATTCAAACTCTATGCTTCGAACCTATTGTTGCAGAATACTTTCGCATTATGGACACACATCACAGCGGTGATCACACGAATAAACAGCCGTTCGATTCGATGAAGAAATTCCGATGCTTCACACAGACACATTACAGTGACCATATGTGGCAATGAACAGTCACATTCACATTTAATTCATTTACATTTATTTATTCATTTAAATTTAATTATATTCAATTTAAATATTTCGATTCAAATGTTTTTTAAATTAAATTTCTTTAAATATTAAAATATTTTGAAAGGGGCAGCATATGAATTTAGTGGGGTCATTATATTGACAAAAAGTGACTAAATTAAACTTTTAATTAAATAGATAATTAAATATCCATTAAATTTATTTAAAATATTCAATTTATTCATGTATATTTATGTAAATGTATGTAAAGTATATTCCCCTTTAGCATAATTAATAAATAATGTTCCATTCCGAGACAAAACGAGTTCCGGTCATGGTATGGTCGGGATGCAGGGACAGGACCCTCTATTCTGGGACTATCCCGGTCAAACCGGGACGGTTGTTAAGCCTAATATAGACACATACACAAATACTTCAATATTTAAATAATGAGATTTGTCAGTGGAAATTAAAAATTAGAAAATGCAGAGGAATGGGATAGTCACGTGACAAACCAATTAATTTGTATAATAAAATCGTGACTGTAATAATTGATAAATAATGATGGAAAAAACTTAATTTAATTTCAAAAATTCTATTATTAATTGCATTATCATTTATTGGACAGTTTTAATTGATTTAATGAAATATATTTCATTTTTCGCGAAATTACATATAATAAACTAATTAAATAAATAATACACTCACATTGTGTCACGTGAATTGAGTTTTGTCGATTCCCTCCGTATGTATTCATATTCACCCCGCAATTGTATTTCATCTCTAAACGTGACCCGAGGTCATGACTCATGACAGATAATGATTCGGTAGCGATTGCGATACATAATACCGTCATTAACTTTTTAAATCATTGTTTTGCACAGTTTTTTAAAAAACACATTTTTTTGTCTTTTAATGTACAATTTACACAAATGTCATATTAAATATATATACAATAATGTCATTCTTAATTGAGAAATTTTCACAAAAATTTATTTTTTAGTATTGAATATACAAACATTTTTACATAATTAATTAATTAAAATCTTAATATTTAATGCAATTAAATAAATCGGTTTTTAATTCACGAATTTATTAATTCACCGGTGAAAACGATAATAATTGAAACGATTCATTTTTGATATGCGATTTGTTTTATACATTAACAGTCACGTGAATCTGAATTTTATAATGTCAATTGTTTTATTAAACGCATTAATATTTAAATTATATCATTTGTATCGTCACATTTAAACAAATTTATGTTACAATTAATTACGTATCAATATTTATGACTAATTTCTGCTGTTCTATGATGTGACATGTGAAATGATATGTTAATAATTATTCAATCACAATGATTCTCGTGTCGTAAATACAGTTTAATGCAGAAATTTTAAATATAATTTACATATATTTTAATATAAATTAAGTATTAATTTAAAATAATTGTATAATAAATCAAAATACAGTGTAAAATGATTTATTTCATTTATCATATTTTTTTAATTTTAAAAAATACAGTCGTGTCCATTAGGCTCCGACACAGGTTTTCAATATTTTCATACACTTCCCGATATCTCAGGACATTGAATTTTTGGGAACTCATATTGCAGCGGCCCACGATTTTAAT
>LBFL01132280.1:32357-43098 GCA_000988845.1 Hypochthonius rufulus
CCCCCGTCTCTCGTCCCCCGTATCTAATTGGCATTCTAAAGACTATGGCCAAATTTACTTGCAAATCCCAAACTCATTAACTGAAATGCTAATTACCGAGTCCCGCAGACGGTCGGGGTTTAAGGAGCTTTTTAGAGCTTTTTAGAGAATTTAATTAAATGCTAATAAAATTCTTGTTAAATTGTTAATTTGGCTGTGTTAAGGCGTATATAAACTTTAAAAATCCACATTTCTCTTGACTTATCCCTTCTAATTATTAAGATTGATTGAGGAATATGATTAAAAATGCATTTAGAATTAAAGCGAAGAATTATAATAATAATAATAATAATAATAATAATAATAATAATAAATACTTTACTGGAAAATTACACGGAAAACATGACTTAAACTCGATGTGCAACGAAAATATTCATGCATTTTCCCTCTTTTTCCCTCTTTATTCTATGGCATTTAACCATATTCACGGCTCTCCATCTCCACCCACGTTTGCAAACATTTGCTAACCCAAACCTTTGTAAACCCTTATAAAATCGATAAATTTTATGTGAGAATTCTTTAGCGAACCAATGCAATGGTGGGCCAATGGTGGGACGAGTCTCACCAATCGATGTCAAATGCTTGTATGTAAATCAATAAAATGGGAGTGGGAAATTATAAGTCATATGAAATGATTTGTGCTCATTTTATGCATGCATCCCAAACATTTACACAATGCCATGGCAATTGCCATCTCTACAATGGTTTCATATATTTATGGAGATGTTATTGCTAATTGAAAGGATTATATAATCCCCTCATGAGTATCGTTATATGCCATGTTTTTGTATTGAATAACTATTATCATCATCATTTGTTTCCACATGCAGTTTCTCATGACATTTCCCCTTTTTTCGTGTTTTTAAATTTAAATTTAAATTTAAATTTAAATTTAAATTTAGTCGCAACAATACAAGTATATTAAATCATATTTATCATTATAATTCAAATCGAATTAATTTAGAAATTCGAAACAATATCATGGAACGCACAACTCCCGGTCTTTGTTTGTTCTTCCCGAACATAAAAGGGTTATTGTGATGCGCCATTCAATAAATCAACTAAAGAAGGATCACAAACAAATGCAAATGCAAATGGATAATGTGCGGGAGAGGAGTTCAAAGCCGTGTGCATTATCATTGTGATGAACCACTATGTACTGAACCACTGTGTACTGAAATAATACCTTTTTTGACAGCGTTTGATCAATTAGGGAGTTAAAAAGTACTCTCACCCCTGGAATTTTTTATCACATTCTGTCAGAAGGAGGATGACACATGCATAATGTTTCAACTTTTTAATATTCGATGCGCGTATTATAATTTTTTCGTGGCCGAAGACCGAACACCAAAAAACTCACTTTAGCAATAAACTTAAGTTATAGCATAAACTAAGTTCTAATTGATGCAGCGATTCCCGTTCAGTGAGTCTGAGTGGTCTGAGTCAGGCTCAGTCAGCCTGTACCTGAGTCAGGCTTAGTCAGCCTCAGTCAGCCTGTACCTGAGTCAGGCTCAGTCAGCCTCAGTCAGCCTGTACCTGAGTCGGGTTCACTATTTCTTAGCAAATATTTCGCGAATATAAAAAATAAATGAGGAGATCCTTCAAATTATACTTGCAAAGTTAGGCATGGATTTTTCGAGTTGAGTTATACGTTCTCGAGGCCCGTCCGTGATATAATATATGGGCATAAATAGTTTTTCTTATCAAGGTTAACAGGTGCTTATAACATGCTAATCCGCAAGAAACCATAGGTTAGAAGAACCTTGGATCAGTCAATACGAACCGGTGTCTCAACCGTTTTCGCTTTATTTACTCATTTTTTACTCGTTTCATGCATAACTTTCCACTGGTGAATCGTAATTTATTGCACTTTTTAAATAAATTCTCGATTGGGACGGGTTAAGTACTAATTTATTAAATTAGAAAAATTATCGGAAAGAAAATATATGCTGCACATAGGGTTTTACATTATCGATAATGTAGATTAATATTTATGCAACAGTAATCTTAATTGCATAGATCAGGTAAAAGGGTAGTAAAAGGGTAGGAAAAGGGAAGAAAAAGGGTAGAAAAAGGGAAGAAAAAGGGAGATGCGTATTGATGTGCACTCATGTGTATTACCAATGAGCGAATAAGAGATTTCGAATTTAAAAATTTGAATTGAGATAAGAATTTGAGCGCCGAACGGAAAACAGAGGCCCGCATCTTTAGGATTCTCCTTTCATTTCGTGGAAATTTATTTTAATGAAACCGTTTCGTATACGCCTTAAGACAGCTTTTCACTAAAGATTTTAATTTCCCTGATAATTTGTTATTGTTCAGTGATGCAAAAGTCTAATGTTTTTTTACAAAATTAAAACCGTACATTAAACTCTTAGGGGCAGAGTTTAAAATTTTAAAATCTCAAATACTCAGTGAATAGAGAAGGGAAAAATGTTGAAAAAGATAATATCAGTTATAAGTGAGATAAATTCTTAAAAAGAAGTTAAGAGAAGTTAAGAACTGAGTGAGTTCATGGACCAAATTTTTTTTATAATGATGCTGATGTATGATGAATGACATTAAAATGATGCCATCAGCTGCTGCATATCAGGATATGAGGGCTCAAGTGGAGGCTTTAACTGAATAACTGAACACTTTTTATTGATAAAAAAAAGTGAGAGGAGAGAGAGAAAAGAGAGGCACAAACTTTTCTCGTATATGTGATACTGACTTTTAATTTTGCATTTTAAAAAGTTTTATATATGATAAATGAGAAAACTATTGGAGTAAAATAATACCCCCGTAAATGTATATTTAAATCCTGAGATGAATAATTATATGTACAGAAAGGAAGAGAAAGAAAAAGAACTGAGAGTAGGAGAATATTGATTCAAAAGGTGTGTCTAAGTGATGAGATATTATACATTAAGTGTATATCATATATGTATATCGTATATGTGTATATATGCAAATTATATATGTGATTCCGAAAAGTTAATGCATTATCATACCTTTGACTTTCATTTGATTTCCATAAAATATACATCCTGAGCTATTAACATGATTCGAGTCCCGTTGAAAGTTTCGTGTTTCACCACGGATTTGCGTGCAGTTTCCATTTGTATGGCCTTTTTACTTCCCCTTCAAATTTTTTGTTATGATTGTGTGTGGAGTGCACCAACACCAACACACACTTGATATGCACCTTTAGGTTTTGGCTCTTTTGTTTTCAGGTCTCTTCTTATTCCGAGAATGCTTTACCCTTAAGCATTTCGTTGTGTGTCTTAAACTGCAAAATAATGAGAACCAAAAATGAATAAATGCCAAATTTTCGTGAAAAATTATGCTTAAGAAAAACTACCATTGCACACTACCATCGCACACTAACATTGCACACTACCATTGCACACTACCATTGCACACTACCATTACACACTACCATTGCACACTACCATCACACACTACCATCGCACGCTACTTTATAGTGCCAATATATGGGTTCAAACCCATTACATTGACATATGTGTGCGTTTTTTGTTTTCAACTTTAATTGTGATTATATGCATCATCATTCTGTCATCATTTAAATTTTTCCTTTTCTCGGCTTTTGTCACTCATTAAACGTCTTTCTTCTATATTCTCATTAAACTGCTATAACAACATAAATGCAATGCTACCACTGTTTTCCTTAATTGGCAATTGTGATTTGAATTGAAAGAAATGAGTGGTGAAAATAATGGCTCAATTAAGTCTTCTATGTTCGAATTCGGACATTTATAATAATTATTGTAACTGTAATGACCGATGCCTCAATTGGTGGAGCAATGACTTCGGGACAGGGCATTCAATCATCCTCATGTAATTTATACCTTTGTACATATCGTGTACACATCGTATACACATCGTGCACACACCGTGTACAATGGTATTAATCTAAAATAGGGAGAGTACTTTTGTCAAAGGTATACATTAATTCAAAAAGCATTTTCTTATTCTTTCTCTACCAAAGCTATTGTTATTTGTAAATGCCTGTGTCCGGTAATCACAGCTCAATGAGGCACATCCTCGCTTTTACCACTGCTTCTGGAACTAAGTGGTATCCTGTTGACAACAATGGGCGTGGACACCTAAGATTTTGTTTATGTTTTACTTTTTCTTATCGTGGTTTTTGTTATGCCACTCTCTTACACTCTCTTACATTCTCTTACACTCTCTTACACTGCATTATTACTTTTTGTCAAAAGGAGAGTCAACAATGATCCCACCATTGAATAGCCTTTTTTGGGAAATAATATTGACTTTTTTGTTCAACTAATTGCTCAAAGATTATATTTCACCATTAGAGTTCACCATTAGATTCACCATTAGAGTTCCCTATTAGATTCACCATTAGATTCACCCTCAGTTCTCATTTAAAGTTTCTCCGCTTTTACCATATTTTTTATTCATTTATTAATGACACAACTAATTAATCTATAGTAGAATATTACGCGTATTATTATATTTCTTAACATGAAATTTTTTAATTTCAGCTGATGACGGATGTTAGTAATTTAAGCGTATACCATACTTTCCCTCTACTTTTTGATAATGGCAATATTTGCAGTTTTATTCACAGAGTAAAAATAATAATAATATGGGATCATCAGCAGTGTACTGTGGAAATTTAGGACGGAATACAATGAAAAATAGAGTTAAGGGATTCACCCGTTATGAGAAAATGCCAATCAAATCAGACGCATGAGAAGGAAATGATAATGATTGCGATACTGTGGAGAGGAATCATTATTAGAAGAGACATAAAGATTATTTAATAGAAGCCTCTGTCAATATTGATATTAGTCTAAATGAGAAAAAAGCATTAATAATGCTATACTCCACCCTATGATTTAGGGCTGTCGACGACCGAATAATCGACAGTTGAAGATCTCAGTCAGAAAAATCCACCAAAATATGTACACTTTTTGCGAGTTTTAGTGATTTTAAATTCATTTTTAAAAACAAATTATAATATTTAAAGAAATTTTTATTTTTCAATCAAATTTTGTTTGTATTTCTATTGTTTTTTTATAAATTTTTAAATAAATAATCTGTAATCAGTATATTCGCATTTCTATTAACTCTTATAAAAGATAAAATCATATTTACTTTTCTTGCGATTATAGCATGAATCATATCTCAAAAAATCTAAAAAATATAATAACTCCCCATGGGAAATGATTAATTATAAAAGATCTCATTAAATCATGATATTTTGTTTAAAAATCAAGGGTTTTCCTGTACTTTAGGCTAAGGTATCAATAGTTAACAGCCCTAAGTAATGCTCAATATTGCAGTTGAAAACTTTTCCTTAAAAAGCATAATAAAAAGAGAAAAAAGTAGTTTTAAAGACCAGTTCTGGTCACATGTGTTGAACACATGTATGGCGTTATATGCTATCTATGCTATCATTAGCAAATATTAGTTCAATCAACTTTAACTTTAACTTTAACTTTAGGTTAGGCTAAGGTGTGGGACATGAGGTTGTGACTTTATAGATGATTCCAAAACGGGTCGAATCACTCATTATGTATTATTATTATTTATTATTCACCTCAATGATATATATACAGTGCGCCCATTTTCTTCTTCCCTATTATAGCGTTACATATCACAACCATATATATCTAATATATTCTCATCATTCTCAACATTCCATTACGATAAAAGTTGTGAGAGTTCCTCCTTTTTGAGCGCCCATAACTTTTGTTATTGTTCCGTATCGGCATATACTGAATCAGTATATATTATATATTATATTTTGTCATTAGTTTGAAATTGGGTGGAGTATTATGCATATGAATCACCGAAATGACACCGCAACACCGCAACACCGCAACATCGCAACATCGCAACATCGCAACAACGCCATGAATTCAAAACATGTATGGACAATTAACCCCACCCTTAAGTTCATCAAAAAGTGGACGATTAAAATGTCCGAATATTTTGGCTGAAATATATAATCTGACATAACTAATTTGTTAATATGCAGGTACACTAATCCATTAATATGCAGGTACACTAATCCATTAATATGCAGGTACACTAATCCATTATAATATTAAACGCATTTTACTTATTAATAGTGATTTATATAATGGTCATGTTTAATAAATTGGATATTTTATAGGATTGAAAATTACCATAAAAGTTTAGTCAAAATCCAATTAAAGTAAAATGAGATTTTATGAAAATTATATTCTAATATATAAAGTTATAATGTTTATCAATATTTAAATTTATTCATAAATTTCATATGAATTATGCAATAAGAAAAACATGAGTCATATTAAAAAATATTAAATTCCGTGTAATTTGTTGTGTCTATAATTAAATCATTAATTTAAAAATTATTTTAACACGAATTTTCCTGTTAATCTGAGAACTCTAAAAGCAGACAAATCCTATATATTACATTAATTGCACCGATTACATTAGAGAGAGATACTTTCAAAGGACATTTGCAATTAAATAGTAGAAAATTACTATTTAATTACGATTATTTTGTTTATAGATAAGGATAATGAGAGATAAGATTAACTTATATAAGATTATGAATTGATTCTTAAGGTGATTTGACAATTTCAGTGTAACTTAATATGTTACGATTTTATGACTAAAGATGGCAGCAGTGATCGATAATATATGAAACACCGCAAAACCCAATGAGACCATTGCTAATCCAAATGATGAGTATATACATGATATACAATGAAAGAAAAGAGATTTTATCATTGTTTGAGACGACAATAAATGTCTTGAAATGTCTCGGAGCGGAAGAAATTAATCATTGATGCATCTTTAGTGAAGTGAACATTTACTAATTAACTTTATCATCTAAACCAATCAGAGGAGAGGCAACAGCATTGAACCAACAGTTTCATGCAAACTTAAGCTTTAGGCACGGAAAGAAAAAACCAGTGAAAAGCAGTGAAAAGCTAATGCAAAATGCGCGTAAAAAGGTATTAAAGCATAAGGCAAATGTGTGTATATTCACAAATGTGCAGATATATATATGTATATATATGTGTATGTATATGCATGTGTATAATAGTGCTAATGTCTATCGTATTTTTCTTACACTCTATTGCCTGTGGTGATATTTGGTTCTGCAATGGAATAGGATCAGTCGTGTCTGTTCATCTCTGTTCATTATCCTTTGAATTTTAAGAGATTCTACCAGATTCTAGCAGATTCTAACATATTCCATCGCAATCTCCCCCTTCGCATACAATTTTCATTCAGTGTTCGCCACTCTTTTATGTGACTTTTCTCCAAAAGTGGTATTAACTATTAAAGCAGCTTTTTTTTGTCAGTGTCGCTGTTTAAATGGGTCTGTCATTATAAGTAATCATCGCTTTAAGTTTCCTTTCCATTTCTTCGTCTCACACTAATGTATGCCTAAAGGGGACGCAGAGAATGAGAGAGCACTAAACGCACTTTAAAAAACTGATAATCTAAGAAATGAGTTTAACAGATGAGTCGATTCAACGCAACGCAATGCAATGTCAAATGGAGAATCTTAAGGGACTAAAAAATAAAATAAAAGGAAAATGTACGTTAAAAACGATATGATAATCCTCTAAAATGATTGCTTTTGTCTATAATGATAATTTGGGAGATCCGTGTGAGAATGACTGTGTGCGTAGTAATACTTTTCCCGTAGTAATACCTTTCCCGTCGTAATACCTTTCCCGGTGGGATGTGCCACCATATTCGTGAATGGATGCTATTATTATATTTAATTGCATACAAACGTACCGACAAAATGTACAAATTGGGATTATAGACTTCTCTAATAATATGTAACTAACAAATGCAGAAGTTAGGCCATAAGTGTCGCTAATACCATTATCATTAAGGGTGCCCTCATTCAGGTAATCAAATTTGTATCTTCTTAAATGTATCACCGCAAATCCCACCCCAAAGTATATTAATTATTTCTTGGGTATAATGACAATAAATGAACTAAAATGGAATTAAAATTCAATTCCACACCTGTCCATTGTTGTGGCAGAATTTCGACGGGAATTACAATTCGAGTTCATTCGTGAAACACGGTAAGTTATTTGTGGGGATTAACGTTTAGAGGTTTTTTAAATACGTTTTACTGCCAATTTATGTCCAGCGATTGTCCTCAAAATCGCGGGATATAAATGTAAATATGTCTCGAATCGGAGATAAAAGCAAATGTTTTTATAGCGTTAAAGTGATTTTAAAAGCTGAGGACATAAATCGAAAAAATACATAAATGTGAATGGACATAAATCGATAGTAAAGTATATATCCTCATTTAATTTAAATAAATGTGAAATTTAAAGCTTAAAATTATTGATGATGCGTTAATAATAGCATAATATTCATGTATAAAAAATAATGAAAATTATGGAATTCTTTTGCATAATATTTACATGTTTAGTCGATATGAATTACAAATTTCTTTGTCTCTTTTGATTACACTGAATTAGGATATATATAAGAAGAGCCTATTATAGCATAGTTAAGTCAAACAGTGGCACTGTCTATTTAATTACGTGAAAAGGCAATAAATCTTTAGTCAGATTTAGAAAATTGTGATCATTAAGGCATTGAATCCGAATGCATTGCAACGTAATTCAGCGTAATTCAACGCAAAGGTAATTCTTATATTTATTCATGAATTAACATACTACGCTCGGGTGACACAGTGAAGTCATCTATAATTAGTGAAATGTCGGGGAAAATGTGAAATCCATTTTTTTCTTTCTTTAAGTATAGTTATCGTTAAGAAACAAAATTCGCATTATATTAGCTACGCTCAAATCAAATTGAGCAAAATATGTCCATATGCATATGTATATGTATATATATGCATATATATATGGATGCATAATAAAATGTACCCTCGAGAATAATCGTACAGTTAAATTTTGTGCTGCCGTTACGAGGATTATGATGCTTTAGTTAAATTTATCATTTTAATTGCAAATCAATGACTTCGCCGCTCCTCCCTTTGCCTTTATTATTACAATTCTCTTTCAGATTCCATTTCCTTACGCTGTCTCTGCACACACTTTGAGCGCGCAGCTTCCGTCTCGAGCATTTCACACTGTTCTAACTATGGGTGCATTTGGGTGCAGGTGGTTCTATGATCACGGGAAAGATGATACATGAATAAATTGATGGGCACCGGCAGAATGTGAAATAATTACATATAATAACAACTTTAATAATTGCATTGTTGCGCTGCGCCATTAAGAAGCAGTCAATTCTCCAGCTAAACACACACATGCACTCTCTATATATTTTTGTTTGCTTTTTGCTAAAGTCTTATTTATTAGTGTTATTATTTCCATTTCCATGGGTTCGGATTTTATTACATATAAAAAACAAGAGATTCGATAAAAACACATGCAGAGTTTGGCCATTATTTCCCCTCAGAGGTGATTATTTAGTTGGTTTTTGTATGTATTTACTATGGGAAGGAACAGGGAAAGTAACGCGATGCTGAAGAATGTCGCTTTCGGCAGTGGCAGCAGTAAAGGGAAAAGTTTTTCGACTTTTTATTTAAAGATAAAGTCAGCATCATTCGAAGAGGCTTTTAGTTTTTATGTATTCTGAGAGTGAATATAAAAGAGGCTAATACTGTATGCAGTGTGTACAGAGTGTACAGAGTCTACAGAGTGTACAGAGTGTACAGAGGAGAGGAGAGAGAGACTCAGAGTTATCGTATGCCCCTTTCTCTAACATCATTTCTCAGTCTTTCTTAGCCATAATTGGATAGTGCTCGTGGAATAATATTACTCAACTCACATAAAAAATTGAAAGTACCTCTTCACTTCACTTACTGAGAAGAAAAAAGAGTGAAATTCAAAATAAAAAACATTGACTCTTAAAGCTCAAAATTTCTATGCTTCACTCATATTTCATTTGCTCTGCCCTTTTCCATTGAGATTTTCGTGTATAGGATTTTCATGCATAATGCTCATGTTTTACTAAAAATTCATTTTTCTCTCTTATGGATCCTCATCACCACACTATGCTACTATGTTATGGGTTTTCCGTGTATTGCCACTTCAATTGTATCGCTCTTTTTAATAAATAATATTTTTATGCTCTTTTAAATGAAAAATAATAATAAAGTTAACTCTGAGTTTTGAAAATATAAGAAAATTTGTTAATGTTTATAAAATGCCGAACCGTTGATTCAGTTGAAACAGTTTCGTTTATGTTTTATCCAATCGAAAGTAATCATTATTTAGAGAAAACTCAATTACTGTATGATAAAGAACAGTTATTTTTGTTTCAATAGACTTTCGTTATGATTTTCTATTTTCAAAATAAATATAATTTCATAAATTTTCATGCGTTTTCACTGTTCCATTCCGTTAAACCGATTCACGCCGCATTAAGAAAGTATAGGGATGTTAATTAATATTTTTGAGTTCGTCTAAAAATATAGCAGTGATGCCTCATGAATGTTTAATGTACGATGGTATAAAATGATTAATATATATATGAAAATATTTTAAGAACTTTTCATATACACAGTATGTCATTAATTTATATTCTTATAACTCTAATTACTCCGTTATATTTTATAAATACATTACGATCATTTATCTTTTCATTGTTTAATATTTATACGCATGAAGAGCCCATCATATTGAACAACAATGAACAACAATGTTAATTATCG
>LBFL01132290.1:0-18556 GCA_000988845.1 Hypochthonius rufulus
AAAATTTGGTAGGGGTGGTAATAAATTAAAAATTTTGCAAAAATTTTAACCTAAACTCAGAATATTTTAGCCCAAATTGGCGTGCGGAGCGAAATATTTTTCAAAAAATTGACCCTAATTTTTAAAAATGATCATTTTTATGAAAATTTCGATTTCCTTTTCTAATTTTTGTGGGACGGGGTAAAGACGGGGTAAAGACAATATGGAAACACCATTCTTAATCTAAAATAAACAAATATTCTTATCTCTTATCATTCGTATAAATTTTTTTTTATAAATTCTTATCGATTCTATTAATACAAAAAAATATTAGTAATAAATTGAACGAGAAATTAATATTGTTTTTACAACTTTCTTTAAAACCATTGGGGGTTCAAATGTCCGGGCACACCCTACCTTCACTCACCGTCTAATCATTATACATTGTTGCAAGACATGCCTTTCTCACGTGACACACTACGAACTTTTTGAATTATCTTAAGACAGTGATGATCATTTAATCGGTAAACTTTAACCCTGAGTTATTTGTGAATTCGCAAATAACCATATAATGACCATATTATTTCATTAAATTTAAAGGGAAAAACATTTGATTGCGGTATTATGAGTGTAGTTAATTATTGAATTGTGACGAAACAATGATTGATGATTCCATACAAAATGCAATTAATGGTAAAGAGATTCAAATCGCATACGGAAAGCATTACACAATCATATTAAAAGATGATAGCGATATATTTGTATGGGGTTTTCATAGTGACGATCAAATTGTGAATGGACAAACATCACTATCAGAATGACAATTTAATGTTAAAATCTTAAATACAAATTTTTAATTCAAAACATTTCCTGCGATTTTTATTCATTACTACTGTTTGAAAGTATAGTACACCCATGTTCAAAAAACCATGCTTATCTTTTCCTATGATTTTTATTTATGATATAGAGAATTCAGTTATAAAATTATATAAAATAATACTTTTTTACATGGTTTTTTGAATATGGGTGTACATGTATTTTCATACCATGTTTGAAAGATTAAAAAATTTATATCTTTTCCTTATCAATCCTTTATTTATATATTTTTTCCTATCAATTTTATTAATTATACTTATTGTTTAAACATGGTTTTTTTAAAAAATACCTGTATAATCTCTAGATAATACAAATATCTAAAAAATACGAACTAAACTAAACTAAAAGAATTTTTAAAAATAAACTAAATTTAAATTTTCTTGTGATTTTTTTAACTAAATTTCTAATACTTTTTGGTCAAAAATTACGTACATTTGTTATTGTAATATCAGTTTAAAATATTTAAAAATTCCAATTAAATTACATTCAGATATATTAATCATCATCAAATTACTCAAATGTATTTAAAGTTAGTTTATTGTATTTACACCATTGGTGTGTCTCAATGTTGACATGTTAGCTCTGTTGACCCCTCTCCCCTCATAAAAAATCGTGAAAAAATAGGTCTGACTGGAAAAAATTGCGGACCTTGGCGAATACTAGTCGTTATTATTTAATTGTACCATAATCTTGCTAATTTTATTTGCAGAGATTACAGTGACATTTTCACTCAGTGAATACTCAATTCGATTACTTTTAATACATTTTGTTTATTTTATTATTAATAATTAGTGTTTTGATGATAATGAATTTGTACATCACATTTCAGTGATTATAATTTTCCATTGTCATTCATGCACTTTCCGTATGACAATATTTAATAAGAATCAATTTGATTATTCGACGGCCTTCAAATGCTTTACCCTCACTAAATCACATCACGTGATAATACCTCTAAAAAATGATTAAAGTTGATAATAATAATTTAGTATTTCTTTTTCTCTGCGCAAAATATTTGTTTCGTATCACTAAACAATTCACTAAAACAAAAAATTTTACGATTTTGCGATTATATATTTGAAAATTTTTAGCAAATTTTTAATTAAAAATTTGTTTGTTTTAGTATATTGATAATTAATAATTTTTTAAAACTTATTTTGTACCATATTATGTATCACATTACTAATGTAATGCAAGCATTGATGCTTTATATAAAAAATATTTAAAATTCCTGCATTTTTAGTACTTTATTTTTGCGACATGAGAGGGCGCGACTCTCTCTGTATGTATATTTCCAATTAAAATCAATATTCAGCTCATACTAAACTAAAATAACTTTTCTAAACGATTCATACATAACCATAGCTAACATTTGTAACATTTATTTGTTAAATCGAAGGAAACATATTTTTTAAATTCTCTCATACGAATGACTAATTATAGTTTATCGTTTCCAAAAGAATTTTCTTTCGATTTTTTAACTCAACTCTTGTAAATTATAAATTGCGTATTGCATTGTATTGTTGTACTTTATTAAAGTTTAACTTTAATATGTGAAAATTCCCATAATTTTATTGTGATATTTGTAATACAAACTTTGTACATACGTCAGTATATCCCGTTTCGTGTATTATTAATAAAACCAATAATTTATTAAATTTAGTATTAAGCGTATCATTATAAACGGGTGAACGATGTGTGCAGTGAACACTAACATTTTCATTAACTATTATCTCCGCTCCTATTATTACAAATTATTTTTTTTCATTCCATTTTCATACAATTCACACATTAATTATTAGAAAAGAAAACTCAAACTGAAGTAAAAAACATTTTTGAACTTTTAATAAATGGAAAAAACTTTAAAAATTGAATATATTCATAAAATCATTTATTACTTTAAATAATAATACAAAATTCATAATCAATTATCAAACGATGGGCATTTATTTCTTTTTCTCTTTCTCCTTAAGTCCCGCTCCTGCATTAAACTTAATCAGTAATATATCTCCATCTTCCACCACATAATTCCTTCCCTGTTGCCTGTACTTTCCCGCCGCCTGTGAATACATTGTTGTACATTGTTATTAACCATTTGATTGATAACATTATAACAATTGCCGTAATCATATTTAATATATTTAATTTAAGAAAAAAATTATAACACAAATGCATATAATATAATATTAGAGTATTATTTACTTTAACAGCATTTTCCGATCCTTCTTCTTTAAAGTCATCATATTTCATTACTTCTGCCATTATAAACCCTTTTTCCATATCGGTATGGATTTTCCCTGCCGCTTGAGGTGCTTTTGTTCCTTTCTATTCACGGCAAATCAATGAAATTTAAGGTCAAAATTAAACTTAAAAATAATTAAAATGATAAACTGAAAAATAATGAGTCAATAATTGGCACATCAATACGAATAGAATGGAATGGAAATATAATTAGAGGTGTATGTATGTTCGTGATTTAAGAAATAAAATAATTCATGAATTAATTTATTTTTATTCAATAATTATTCAATAAACCGTAAAAGTCTCGTGTATTAACACATTCAATAGTAATACATATAAATATATAACAAAACGCAAAGTTTAATTTTGGATCATTTAAATTTGGATATAAAAATGATTATCTAATGATAAACATTAACCACAGCTTTTATCTCAATCTGAATGAATGTTCAATATGACCGGTAATGGTCACAGTCCGATGATGGGGTTTAAATAGCTATGATGAGGGTTATATTTATGAAATTTCAGGGGTCTAATTTAATATCCCGTGAAATGATAGAGGGTGTGACACACTAATATATAAATTTAATAAATCAGATCAGTGTGGGTGTGTCTAATCTTTTTTAAAGTTTGTAGTCTCACGCCCTACAATCACCCTTTGGCCATACCTGTACGATATACATACTCATAAGAGGCATTAAATATTCATAAAATAACTAAAAGTGTATGAAAGATTAGGATATTATTATCCGCCATAATTAAAATTGACGTTTTAATTTAGTCGATAATAAATATGATTATGTATTAAGTTTTATCTCATATCATTGTAATCTCTTTTTATATTTAAGAAACTATTGTAAACATTGGATATTATACTGTTAATTCATACTGTTAATTCAAAATTTTTAGTGCTATAAAAATGGCGATTCATATATGTTCGGTGAAGAAAAATCGATTCGATTCTCGTTAATAAAATGTACATAATTGATAATGAATTACCTGAATGGTCCATGCTTTAACCTCATCCTTTCCCGACGTAAAGAAATAAATAAGTTGCAATGCACGGTAACCCGTGACAATTATTTTGTCCAAAGCACTGTGAGAGAAAAACTTAATGTTGAAAAATCTATATCATAAGTCTATATTTTAAAATTGTTCATATTGATGGTCATTTATTTGGTGTAAACAATTGTATGTCCATTAATTTTGGCTCTGAAAGTCAATATCCATGACTTATCAAAGAACAACGGAATCGGACGATATAAACGAGGAAATGGGCAAAGATATAATTATAGGGTACACATCGTGACCTCAAACTTTTCGAAGAATAACGATTCGGGGAACTCTAATAGTAAATCACACTTTTCCTTCATTCTTTTCAAACACTAGAAATGTGAACATTACACGAAAACTAAAGAATACATCAATTAATTTTAAGCACCGCCATTACTATTATAAACGTCCCTTCCCTTTAAGAAGTGATAATTAAGCTCTTTTAAATCATGTTTAATCGTTTCCCTTTAAATTAACTTATCGATTATGGCAAAACTAACAATTAAAGCACAATTCTGGCAGAGAAAATCTCTTCGATTATCATTATAAAAAAGTAAAACGTAAACTCAATTTTCAAGAACTAATTGTGTTTTTGTTGAGTATATTCGCAGAGGAATTTACAGATTTACAGAGTAAAGGATAAAACAATAAGTAATTTATAGGTACGAATATACTACAATTTTCACAAAAAGTAATTCTGATGTTCTATTTCCTTTGCTATGCGATCATCGATGCAATTATAATGTATTTATAGAATTAGCGAAAAGTTTTGGGGAAATTCTAATGAAATCAGTTTAGCAGCGGCAACAGAAATCAATGAGAATATGCAAATCTTTGGGTGATATAAATCCGAAGCATCGCAACAGCAGAAAGTTGAGCTTACATTGAATAAAGAGATTAAGCAAATAACAAAGCCCATGTAAAGATATTAAAAGGGCAATCGGAATGAGCGACAGCCGTGGATAATTCACTTAACATGATATAATAACGGTATTAGTATGGTGCTTAATCCTTTTGACAGTGGTCAAAAGTAGAAACATTATCGAAAGGTACAGTCATATCAGGGAATATCGCACATGCGGTGGCTGTGGTTTAAAGTGCATTATGGTGCCGAATAATAGATTTAGTCAAAGTGAACATTAAAGAATTTATTCAGTATGTGATTGTGTGAGCGGAGGTCGAAATAGCACCATCGCTGACAGAGGAAATGCCATAAAGCATAATGCAAAAATGTAGAGAACACATGTCATGCAAATAATTGCAATGAAACAGCATATATATCAAAGTATTGTGCACTCTCGAAAATAATATGTTTCAGCGCTATCGGATGGGATCAAACGTTAGAGTAAACATATGCAACGAAATTGTCAGTACAATCAGATCTATACGTGTATGTTGTAGTGTATTGTAGTGTATTAAATAATATAGCGCCACAATGCGATCCCAAATAAAGGGCTTACCTCTGAGTTTGGCTTACCTCTGAGTTTTATTCTCTTCTAAGAATGTTTTTCTATTATCTGGACTCATGTCAATCAATTTTTTTTCTAAAATACCACTGAAAGGTATGAGAACAGCTCCCGGATCATTGACATCGATCCATTCCTTCAATTTAATAAGCCTAAAACAGTGAAAATATGCATTAAAATGGCCAAAACAAAAAATATCGTAAACAAAAAATATCCTAAACACAGTGTTCGTTTACACATCTGTCAAATTATGCTCTATTTGTGCCCCAAATAAGTGCTTTAACAACGGAAACGTATACTCAATTATATCGTACGGTGAGTATCGTACGGTGAGAGCAGAGGACGAGAGTTGTATTCCATCACTGACTCATCAGACACTTATCCCTAACATTGCACATGACACTCATTACCAACTTATTTGTTTGAAACATGACTCTGAATAAGAATCAATATGCATGACATTGTCACTAATCTCTATGAGTGCCATGAGATCGCCATTGCATCGGGTTAATCAAATCCCTGAGGACATCTCCAATGATGGAGATACGCATATTCATTGATGGGGTGAAAAGAGAAACCGTTTCACTCGTTATGCTAATTATGATATTTTCTCATTTAATGCTCAATTGTTATAAACAAACACTAAATTGATTAATTTAGATTATATTACGCTTATGCACTGTGTATATATGTATATATGTGTATATATATATATAAATATACATATAAAAATGTATATTAAGCATTGTATGTAAAGTTAATTCATAAATTTATAAAATTAAATCAAAAATCGTAAATCATTTAATCAAAATCGGACATAATAAATAATGTTAAAACCATATTTTACCATTTATTCTTCTTTCTGATGTAATCCTTTTCCGCGAGATTTACTAAGTATATCATGGGCTTCGCAGTTATAAATAGATGCTTATTTAAGATTTCGATCTGTAATTATAATTAATTTATGCATAAAGAGCCATTTTATTAATGGAAATTATGAAAGGGTTCGCCAAAATGTGGGATGTTTAATTAAATTAAGTTAAACCCATTACCATTACCTCATTCGTGTTCCATTCCCCGAATCGAATATGCAGTTTATTATCCACGAGATGCTGTTTTACTTTACACAAAACCTCCTTAAATTGAATAAGATTTACGGGAATTGTATTTTGCAAGTGAATTATGTTTAAGTGTAATTTAAATTTCACATGCGTAATTAATCTTTTCGGGACTCACATATTCCGCTTTATCTTTTTTGTCACCCCTAAGCACGGTTCTGCCCAATTTGTCGACGACCGCCATTAATTGTTCCTCATCCTTTAGTCTTAACTCCTCATTAATAATTTCGATATCTCTGACAGGATTAACCTCTCCTTCGACATGAGTAACATTATCATCTTCAAAAGCCCCTTAAAATAATCAAAGAATAATACAGTGAAAGAGTGTTAATGGTGAGAGAAATCAAAAGCTTTAGGCAGACATTTATGTCAATCAAATAGATGCCCCCAAAATTCGCTACCAAATCTCTGGCAATTAAATGGCCGATCAAATGAGCATCGATCACCCCGTAATTTCTCCCATAGACCCCCACACAATTTTTCATCCGCCCGCCGTTGGCCTTTGAGGCGTAAAGAGAAAACCCTATAATTTTCTAACGGACAGGCATGGAGATGGATGACATTTCTCTATCCCTAGTATATCCTAGCATACCCTAGCGTACCCTAGCATACTCTAGCATATCCCTAGAACTACGGTGGATCGGCAATCAACCGTTGCAATCTTTCGCCTCTCATTCGCTCCCTCTTCAGTTTACATGGATGAGGGAAGCGCAATTTCAATCATAGTCATAGTCATAGTTGAGAGTTACAAACAACCTTCAGAAATGCGAATTTACAACATTTTCGCTCTTCAGACATGGAAAATGTGCAGCATCAAAAAGAAAAATGTTTCACTCATTTTTTATCCTTAAACATTCATACCACACCCATACCTTTGAATTTAAAATTGCATGCCGTAGCATTAGAATAATATTTTTATATATCATATGATCAATTAAAATCATATAAAATTACATGAGATTACATGAGATTACATGAAATTACATAAAATTAGAAAAAATTTCCAAATTATTTAATTCAACTTAAATGTGATCGTAAGTGTTTTGATTGAGTAAATCAGTCACAATCAATGTGATTCCCTTTCTAAACATTCAATGGTAGTCTAAGACGTGTTTAAGCGCCCGCTGAGGAGGATGGGCTATGATCGGCCCTCTTTCATATTACGGTCAAACAAATAAAAGGTTAGGCAATCATAATTCATGACGGCGTTCGGCAGTTGAGACATATTTAAAAAAGCACAGTCCCAACCAACTATTTACTGCACTGATAATAAATTATGTAAACAAAATTAATTCATTTTCGTTTTTTACTGTTCAATTCTTGATTAACTCAATTCAGTTATTTATCTGATTCTAAAAACTCTAGTACATCAGTGCATAAATGTTGTGGAATTTGTCTGTCTATGAACAAATCACATAATTGCAAATCATTGGCATTGAAATGATGTATTATTGTGAGTCACAAATATATCCTTAGGGTTTCAAAATTATAATATTGTAATTTCCATTCAAATTATACAAATTAAGTTTTCGTTGGAAATAAAATCTTTTTATTGTACAAATTCTAGAATATTTAATGCTGCAAAAGTTAATTTGTTTATAATTGGTATGAAATGACTTAATGCATGTTATAAAAAGTTATGCCACTGTTTGTTCCAATCAAAATCAAAATATTCCAATTGTTTCATAATGAGACACAACTTTTGTAAATTAATTTGAAACTCGTGCTTTACAAATAGAGTCGAATCGATTCATAAATATTCACCCTAAAATTGTCATAATAATACACTTACTGCAGAGATGAAATACGGCATCACAGGCCTTTATGTGTGACAAAAATGCATTTCCCAATCCTTGACCCTCACTCGCACCTTTAACCAGTCCTGCGATGTCCACGACATTCAGAAAGGCCGGAACTTTACTGGAAAAATATGTAATAAAATATGAGACGATAGAAAGTATTTTTAAGGCGTTATAATAGTAGCAGTGATTATAAAAAGACAGAGGAGGGGATAATTCATGAGTAGGGTTAGTTTAAAGCCCTCAAATTATAGCAATATGATAACGTTGGGATGAGAGTAGTGAAAACGTGTTTATGATTTATTTTAGTTTAGGCAATTTAAATGATGATGTTAGGATCATGGGATGGAACATTATACAACCGTACCCTAAAGATTGGCAAAAGTCTACACCATACATAATAGAAATATGCATACTAAAATGGGGAACCCCAACAAAAAGAGATTTTGATTAACATGATAGACAATTATGCTTACGTTATAACCCTCATTTAGTCTGAAAATACCCATTCTAAAACCCATTGAAATAAAAATACATTTTCTTTTTATTTCTCAGCCAATAATTTCTAAATTAAAGAATCAACGGAATGAGTAAAGTAAATGAACCCCTAACAAAACACATCATTTTAACACTCTATTAATTTGAAACGATACAATACAAAAGTACTGTACAAAAGTGTATAAAAGGAATGGTAAATAATCCTCTGAACCTTAAAATATTCGGGAAATTAATAAATTGCTTTTTTCTCAAAATTACTTTTCGCAAACATTTTCGTGTGTACATTTAACTCGCATAAGTTTTGGACATATTTCTAAACGAAGAGGCGCCTTATAGTTGATTATGTCCGGGCGCTTATCTCAGGTCTCATCTTAAGGGCATGTTTCGGGGGAACATGTATCTAATAGAGATAATGTAAATCCATAAATCCTCAGTTTAGAAAATTGTAAATTTATGATCCGATAGAAAAAAGAATATTTAAAATGCGCTGTAATATTTTAAAAGTAAAAAGTTATAAAAAATTATCAATAAACTTCTTAATATTCACTACAGATTATGGCCGTTATTTATATAAAGTCAATTGCTTTCTCCTCTGGAAAATTAGGCTCAAGTTTAAGGAGGGAGCGATAGAGAACTGAGATAAAAAGAGTAGAGCCGAAATTCATCAATGTCTTGGAGCTAATTGCGAGGAATCTAAGAAAGCACATGAGCACATGAGGTGACACCCTTAATTACAGGGCTCGGCTGTCATGCCACAGCAATTGCTAAGTTTCGAGAAAAGAGAGTCGAGAGTATTCCTTCGTATTCCCTCGTATCATGGCGTGGGCTTTGCAGGTATAACTGAAAGTGGCCACAATGATGAACAAATGCAATCTCTACACCATCAATAGAAAGGAACATATAAATCATGACGGTCTGCCTTTTGTTTTATGTACGCTCAGTCCGATTGCCTTATTAAGAACGGAGTCACGACTATAGAAAGTGAATCACGATCATATCACAGCTGCGAAACAGTGGTATATATTTGAGGGTACACCACTGACTGTGGTGTACAATCATCATGAATTAACTTTATGTTTCCATTTACTTAATCAAATATTACCTCATCTATTGATTACGTTATTAATTATCTTTTCATATTTAATTAAACAGAAACGGACATTTAAATATTCTTATCATTTATTGTCTTACCTCAACGGTTGAAAGTATTCGCAAAGAAAATCGAATCGAGAATCCGGCACCGGTACCCGACGTACCTAAACAATTAACACGAATAATGCATTCTCACGATAAGTAAAGACTAAAATTAATTATACACTAATGCTATACACTAACGCAACACTAATGTTATTGATTTCGTATCGCATTTCAATTCAATGCAAATTAATACAAAATTATCATTATAGATAATTACACAAATTCCTTAACTAATGTTATCTGTTAAATTTGCAATTTAAATTTTAATATTTTTTTCCAATAAAAACATTTAATCGTTGTCATTGATTCATTATCTTTTATCGCGAATCATTTTTCCGTAATATTAATTAAAAGTCAATAGAAATTACATGATCGTGTATAATCAAACATCTTACACCAGTTTCTTATTATAGTTAATTAAAGAACGTTAATTATGTTCTTAATTATAGTTATGTAATTTCATTTTCACATTTTAATGTCGTTTATGACATCATAAATTTTTCCATGATTAACATTAATATTAAATTATCATATATTTGATATGCATCAATGATAAGCGTTACGCATTTTTAATCATCTAATGGTGCATCACAATCTTCGTGTTTATATTAATCACAATTAACATCATCAAAACATATTTCTATTCGGAGATTACCATTCGCAGATGTGCTTTAAGAGGAGTTTAGAGTCTTACACTTTATTTGGCATTTAAAATAGGAGTTTAACAGAGGGGGACAAAAGGGGGCGATTAAATAATTCGAAGGACAAAACAATTACCACTTTCCGATTAATGACGTTATTTAAGAATATGCAAAAATAACATTTTTCGTCATTTTTGAATTGCAATTGTAATTAAACCGTTAATATAAAATGATACTATAAAAATACTTATTTTCATTGGGATCGATTGTGCAGAACGGGAAATTCTCGGCCGGCGCTTGACCTAAGGTCAGCACGTTGAAGAATGTCGATTTTCTATATAAATATATATAATATTTAATTATAATTAACTGCATTAACGACAGTCATACCCGACATTCGGTACCCCGACGATGCCGACCTTAAGATTGGTGCTCATACGTCCCATCAGCAGCATCCGTACATCGTCTTTCTCTTTCTTCGGCGGCATCACTGATGTTATTCAATTATAGTTACAAATTAATTATTATTTAACAAAATAATCAATGGATTAACACCAAATAATACAATAAATGTTTTTAATTTTAATGTAAATTTCAATTTTAATTTTAAAAATTAATATTAATTAAATGTAAATATTGAAAAATATGGTCGAATTAGACACACGCGGCATGACTATGGTCCGATCGCGCATGTGTCAGTGTCACGCTACATTTGACACCAGAGGTCTCTGAATTTTTCTGATAAATTTATTTGTTTTTTATGAAATAAAAATTTAGTTTTACTTTTCTTATAATAAATAAAATATAAAAATATAATGTCATTTCTCTGTTTTTTGTATTTATAAAATTATCGATAATTTAGACGCGTCACGAATATTTAATGTTAATTTATGGTTTTATCGATGAAAGCTTTACAATGGTTGCAGTACTTTTGCATGTTCTTTCTGCATATGGGATAATCTTAAAGAAGAAAACTGCGGAATTCCTAAATAAAGGCGTACGCATGAAATAATTGTTATAAAAAATTAGCGGCAATCATATTATCGATTATATAGCATTATATGGCATTATATGGCATTATATGGCATTATATGGCATAAATGATATATAAATTTTGCTTCACAATTTCGTTATAATTTGTAGTATGAGATCATAGACCCGATTTGAGGTGCGACTTCTTATTTTGCCAGTTTAAAGTGAACATAATAATAACCAATATAATTATAATAAAGATAAATGTAACCTTAGGCCAGAACAATTTGCATTGATAAAAAGTACAGGAAAAGTACAGGAAAGCGCCATTGGCTCAGCTCTCTCTGCGTTTAGCTCTCTCTGCAGCCCTAACATAACATATCGTGAAACGATGAAATGCTAAGTTTGATACTTAATGTATTACTTCGGAACACTTTTATATCGCAGGTGTTCGTTGCTCATAGGGTCTGCCGTTTCTCGACGAGTCACTTGTACCTACTGACGGGAGTTGTACTGAAGGAATGAGAGCCGCATTCATCCGGAAAACGGGAGGTGCTTTAAAGTGTACAATAGTTATATACAAAAGTTATATACAATAGTTATATACAATAGTTATATGCTATAACTTTGAACTAAAAGTGCGCATTGCATTTGAAACATTAATCGATGTTTGCCAAAGATTAACATCTTTTATGTTATTTCACTAATAAATTCGTCGGTTTATCATTGATTATCATTGATTATCATTCATTATCATTTCGTATTAATTACTCACTCTTCTGGTGTAACGTGCGAACTCATCTTTACTTTTCACGACTAATATTTGTGAACATTTCGTTAATGCGTATTTTAAAGTATGTATATCCGTAATGATGCAATTAATGAATAAGAATTGTAATGTGTTTTGATTGTCGTGCATTTAAGAGATGATTGCACCTCAAAGATCCATTTGAATAAATGAATTCACCATTAAGAAACGGAAATATAATTTAATTTAATTACTAAAAAATATATAAATAATTTATACGCAAATACTTTACTACTCTTTTGGTTCTCTCCCGTATCATCATTGGATAATCATATAACGAACTTAACACGGAACTCCATACCATTAAGTTAAGTGTACACTGAATTAACTATAATTGTGCAGCGATCGTATAATTGGATCGACGAATATGAATATGAATATGCAGGTATGAGATGATTTTAGTTCATTATATTTTTATTTTATCAATTATTATCCTATTTAATCACGTAACCACTTTTAAGTCTTAAGTGATGAGAGTTAAAAGTAATTATAACATTCGACGTGAAATTTAAGGTTAAAATTAATTTATTTTTTGTTAAACTCTTTGAATCGTGTGTCAATACACACGCCCCGACACCACTAAAATTATTTAATGTTCAGATTATACCATTTTTGGTATCATCCGTAATGATGATGGTCATAGAGAGTGATCTCTTTGTGTACTCTCATTTAATAATTTAATAATTTAATAATTTTCGTTGACCATTATTTTGCTTTTTTACGCCATTTAATTAATCCGTGACTCAATTTATGCACGGATATTTCAGTTGAATTTGAATGTTCGTGATTAAAATTAAATAAACTTTTCTCTAAAATGTGTTATGCATGTTTTAGACATTATACTAATTGATTCGATTTGCATTATACACTCTGTGAAAATGAATTAACTTTAATATGATAATATTTTAGTAATGGTATAATAAGAAAAATGTATTGAACCATGTTTTGGACATTTCAAAAGAATATTTTATAGCATTGTCAATGAGATAAGGGATTAGGGATTAGCAAAAACAGTATTAATCAATCATTGACTCATTAATTACATTAATTACTCTAAATTATTTTATCTCTGACATGATAAATATATTAAAATGGGTGCGTTAAAATTCTAAAATAAGCCTCAGAACTTTGGGCAAAATGTATATGATAAGACTGAAGGGAGTGGAGATTCGAATGATAAAAATTACAATTAATAAATTAATGTTTTCATAAAACTATAACAAAGCCAAAAGTGGACGCTTTCGTGTGACAATCGATGTTTTATGTGAATTAACAGCAAAAATTTTCAAATGAGAACCAAAAAAACATAAAATTATAAGTAAAAAATGAAAATCTTAAAGTTTCTCATATTGAGGTTTCAAACATTGTTTTAGTTACGCTTTAGTGTTAACCGATAGATCATGAGAATCGCTAAATTCGATTGTGAAAGCGGAACTCACAGCGAAAAGTGAAATTTAATCGGCGTAAAATATTTGTAATTTAATAGTTTTTCTCTCAACGATTTTACTACAAAAATTGTCCGATATTTTCCCAAACTTTTGAAGCATATCTATTTAATCGGTTCATTTCCAAAATTATAAATAACTTATTATTTCTGTCCATGAAAATGTCATATTTTTTAAGAAATTTTAAAAAAAATGCAATTCGTGTATATCAAAATGCATCGAAAATATTCGCGAAATTTTAATCATATGCGTAAAAGTAATACACTTTCTGCACTGATTTTTATGCTACTGAATCATTAATTCATATTAATTAAATATAATTCGTTTTGCTTTGAAATACGAGTAATATTTGTATATAACAAAAATTAATTTAATTGAAAAATTGGGTTATAAATCTGATTTATTAATATTAATTGGAAAATGGGATAAAATCAGTAATAATATATTTAAGATTAAGTTTCATATTAAATTGACATATAAAACCACTTTAACATGTTTAGTCGAAAGTCGATTAAATATTAGATATTACATAACGTTTATTAAATTAATTATGCTTATTAATTATGACTGAACTTTTAATAACTCATTTTAATTCAGCGATAATCATAATCATTTAATCATAATGGAAAAGTGTAGTTTAAGATAATTATCGGTAAATTTACTGTGAATGTTATAATTAATTACTTATTTAAAAATTAATTTTCTGAAATTGCAAAAAATGTATACATTTTTATCGATACATTTTATTTGTTTAAAATTTAATTACATTATGCAACACATTTATGTCACAATTATTGTAATTATTTATGTGTTAATTAAGTTAAGCGTTAAGTTAATTATTATATATTAAAATTAATTTAAACACATTAAAAAGTTACAATTGTAACTTAAGATGAAATATGATTATTTCTTATGAAATGATTAACACATATAAATAAGTTGTTTCACATTTGTCGTTAACGCCCATTTTATTTCATTTTCTCTCATTCTTTTCGATTTATAAATGAGGATCGTTGATTGTAACGGAATCATAAAGCATCTAAAATAATGTCCAAAAAATGCCGATAATTTTTATAATTTTTAAAAATGTGATAATAAATTTATAAATTTCAGATTCGCAATTTTACTATAAACAAAAATGAGGCATTTTTATATACACACATTTTTGATTAAATAATTTGACAGAAATTATTATCATCAGTGATTCAAATAATGGCTCAACCCTTTTGCAACAGAATTTATTACAAAATTCCAATGAAATTTATTATAATTTAAAATTTTTTAATACGTAATTATTCAGAGTTGAATTAGTTGAGTGCAATAAAATGCACATTTACATTTAAAAATATTTATAAATAATTTATTTTTATCATTAAGAAATCATCATCATCACGAATTTATACATTTTAAGAAAATATTTTTGAAAAAATATTATTTATTAGTTAATGATGCGATAGAATATTAACACAGCATGAAAGTGGTTTTTATCCGTATAAATTAGTTGAATCCCCTCAAATATTGAATATTTCATTATAATTATTATAGTAAACTGTTGAGAGTGGTTTTGCCTTAACTTTCTCTTTAAAACGTGATTGAACTGTGATTCTGTAATTTCATTTAATGATAATTAAACAAAAAAGCGTTTTCTTTCATTTAAGGTTAAAACACTTTATAACGCAAACATCTTTAATTTACTATTTCCATTGAAAATTTTAAAACTTTAACGAAACGATAATACCATAATAAGTAATATCCATGAATGATTGTTTTTAAAGGCATAACACATAATTACATTATTTATGAGTTGGAATTATAATGAATCTCTTTAAGCCGTGCATTGCCGTATAATGAACATGTATATGATGAACATGTATATGATGAACATGTATATGAACATGTATATGAACATGTATATGAACATGTATATGAACATGTATTTGATTCACTTAACTAATCGTGGTTCTCACTGAATTTGTATGTAAATGAATTTTAATGTCTCGCAAAAGGCGAACGGAATTTGATGGTACTAAATGTGAGATTTATAAGCGAAATTTAACAAATGAGTGTCTGAAAAAAGTGCACGTTATATATAAAGATAATTCATAGAATCCGGGTTTAGTCAGAACTTTTCGGCGGTGCGGTGTTTGTTACTTGAATTATAAAAGCGAAGCGTGATAAATGACTAATTTGTTATTATCAGCGAAAATTCTCATTTATCGCCCGCGGCTCTGTTTTGTAATATATTAAAAACAATGCTCTTTGCGAAGTCTATTTAATAGCGCAACGGAATTATGGAATTATCTCTCTCCACTTAATTCTTCTCTTATTTCTAAGATTATCATTGCAAATTCAAAATGCACGGCCCTATTATGTGTACATATTTTTTACAAAATTACTCGACATACCCACACACCCTGTATATGTGTGTGTGTGTAAAATATCTTATAATTTCGGTATTTATAAAAATACACCGCAACATATTTTATTAATTCGTAGTAACGTGTAAGTCATAAGTGTAAATGCTCTTAAGTCAATGTATAAAAACCCGTATGTCAATTAAGATAAATTATAAAACGACATCTTTAAGAGGGTGAACATTAAAAAATCGCATTTTTTTTCTATTTAATTACCGATCGATTAATCTTTTCATTTTTATTACACATGAAAATTAGTGTATCGTTCTTTCCCCTGTAAAAAATAGTTTATTTTCGACTAAAATAATATATTATTCGTGTAAAAATCAATGAAATATGTTCAAATATCTTATTAAAAAATGGTGAAAATGAATTGAGGTAAAAATGATCAGACACATGTAATTATGTGTCTAATTATACATATAATTATACATTTAATTATATGAATAATTGTCATTCATTATATTTAATGTTTGTTATTTTACTTTATATTTCTTTTTAATGTCATATAAAATTCATTATAATTGATCAGTATTCAGGTGATGATTCTATATTTTTTAATATCACAATTTTTTATTTCCTTTAAATTTGTCCCTTTAATTCTTTGAATTGTCCATTTAAAACACCATAATCTAAGTTAATGTGAATAGATACAGATGTACAAATATAAAATTGAGCCACAAAATTATTATACAAACAGATGGGAATTTACTTGGAAATGCATATTTATGAATGACAATATTCTCGTGAATGCATTTATTCTCGACATTTGGAAGCGTCAGTGTTTAAAATTACATTTTATATTCGACACTCCGACCATTATAATGCAAAACAAATTTATATATTCATAGTTGAACATTATGTTAATATTTGCAACCAATAGAGTTGAGATTTAAGTCCCGTCACGGGTCATTCCGAACTGAATTTTAATTGAAGATGCATAATATGCATATAATAATAATAATACGCACAGTGTTTGATAACTCTTTTGTACAGATTGTAAAGACCCTTTGATATTAGCTGTCCATATCCTTATCTTTATCAATTTTTATAAATTAAAATGATAATAGAAAATTATATTAAAATAATAAGAGACAAAAATAAATTTATTCTTAAGATAAGGACAGCTAAGATAAGGACAGCTAATATGCAAGGATCTATACGTTTGTGATTTTAGATTAATTGAGAAATTAGATTACAGTGAACTCATTAAATCTCTAATCATTTTGTATAATACAAATAAACTTTCTCCTGTTTTTTGCTTAAAAATTTTTAGGCTAATTAATTGTAAATCCTTTTAAAATGATGGTGAATCTCTGCTATAATCTTACATAATACAAAATCTTCTGTATTTGTATTATAGAAATTGTATGCGTCTATTTTAATTGAATGACTGATTATAACTTTAGTATGTGAAAGTATTTAGAGAATAATTTTGTTATTTGTTTCAATTATCACGTGTTTCTTTGCACTTAAAAGTGTCAAATTTTCTAAATCATCAGAACAATTAAATTTGAAAAATTGAACCCTCCAAAAAATAAATAAAATAATTACAAGAATTACAGGAATTACTATTATTATAAACTTCGTATTTAATAAATAATGAAGTCATAGAAAATGTGCATATAAACGTAAACTGAACTTGAACTTGAGTTATGACTTAAAAGTCATGGTCATAGTCAATGACTTAAAAGATATTTAGAATTTAATGTGATAATTGTATAATTAACATGAGTTAAATTAGCATTTTTCACAACTATTACATCAATTATTGCCGCGAATTATTTTACTTTACATAATCTTTCAAATAAAATATTTATTTCTCATATTACAGTCATTGACTTCACAGGATTTTCTGTTTTATTTAAGTTATTATTATTATTTTAAGCAAAACCATTGATTTACCCAATATTTTTTGTTATAAACGAAGCTGAGTAAATAATATACAGAAATTCAATTGTATATTATTCTAATCATATTTATTTATTAGACAATTGATTTATAATTACCGTGTAATTTAATTTACTATTTTTAAATAAAAAAAATTCA
>LBFL01132294.1:940-12198 GCA_000988845.1 Hypochthonius rufulus
ACTCGGGGGTGATCACGTGGTGGTCTGCCGGTACCGGTGCTGCCGGCATTTTAGGGTCATTTTCGTATGCGCTGCTAATATCTGTGGGTATGAATCCACGTGATACGTTACTTGTCATGACAATTGTTCCCATATTAATGGGAATCACATACCGATATATTGTGATATCACCGCACATATACCAATTAACTTATAATTCACCGCTCCTAATTAATGAAGATGATGATGAAAATGATTTGAATCAAAATAATGATGAAACGATTCATCGGATCTCATTTCTTGAAAGACTTAACCAAATTAGGGTATACTAATGATAACATTATGCTTTATAAATTACATTTAATTCTCTATTTAAAGCCGACATTGAAATATATGATTCCATTAATGTTGGTATATTACTTTGAATATTTCATAAATCAAGGATTGGTATGAACTTTGACATTCCATGAAAGGTCATAGTTAAGGTCATAACTAAAATTAACATATTATTTAATAGTTTGAATTGGTATGTTTTTCGCACATATGGTTAAGCCACAGTGAGCAGTACCGATGGTATCAGGTTGATTATCAGGTTATTGCATTGTCCTGTAATAGGAAATTTCAAAACTAATTTTATTAAATTCTTTCAGATCGGAGTGTTAATATCACGATCTTCGATTAGTTTCGTAAAAATTAAACGCACAAATGTATTGGCATTTTTACAATTTGTGAATGTCGTGATAATCCTAATTCAAATCTTCCATCCGTTCATGCCAAACATTTGGTTCATGTTAGTGATAGTCTTTTTTGAGGGATTATTGGGGGGTGCGGCGTATGTCAATACATTCTATAAGATCTTCAAAGACGTGGACCCAAAATGGAAAGAGTTCAGCATGAGCATCACAACACTAAGTGACTCAATAGGCATTACAGTTGCAGGTTTCACCGCAATTCCCATTCACGATAAAATTTGTAAAATTCTTTATCAAAATTTTTAATATTTAACGCTCAAAGATAAACCTAATTATTACATATCACAATTGTTTTATTTTATTTAATTGTTTAACTGAAGAAATAAGTCGATTGGAGAATGTTTTCCAATTTAAACGATCCTTTGTTTAGTTTATGTCCCAAAACACTTAACGTTCTTTTACTATCCGTTTTCCCATCATAAATCTCTAAATCTTTAAAGTGTTTCACCAAATACTTGGATAAATCATCTATAATTGGCTCATTATGTAAATTCACAAACTGTTGTCTTAAAATTACGTTCATAATTTCAACGCAATTCGCGTGCGTCCAAAAACAGTCGTGAACCGAAGCGAAAGTAATCCCTTCGGTATGACAGTACAATGATGTTAACATCATATGTGATGAATCGAGAGAATGAATAAAATTGGGAGGAAATGCATTTTTCTGCTTAACTGTGTTCGGTTTTCTGTATATTTACAAAAATTAAATAATTAAATCGTAAAAATATTTGTTTTTAAGTTTTACATACTGAAATGCATCATATTGTGTTTTATATTCAACATTTGCTGAGTTTTCAAAACCCTATTTATAAATATATGATTAAACTTTCTCATAAAATTTCTGCCTGAATTTGTCTTACGAAAAATATTTCCCCGCGTTTTTTGATAGATTTATAATATGGTTGAATGACGGGAAATCCGAGCGGCGTAATCCAATGTACAGATTTGCAATATGATTTGGATATGACTTTAGCGCAATCAGTGAGCCAATCCTGTATAAAGCGCGTTTCGGTGAACATCTGTTGAATCGAGAGAAATGTCTTTTGCGTCAAATATGCTGAACACGCCCATGTCTTTGCTTTTGGGATATCCTCAATCTCTTTCAATCGTTTATATATCTGTAAACGCGCGCCGAATCGCGTCACTCCATACACATATGTCATAACGGTCTGTTTAACGACTTTACGTGATATGTGACCATCGAGTAACACAGCGATTTCATTGCCATTTTCAGCATCTTTGACCCGTTCTTTCTCCACTAACATTGCGACATCACTATAAACGTCTTGAGGAAACTTCGCGGGGTGAAGATTAACTGATTCAGCTCCGTGCTGATCACGACCTAAGGCTGCATAATGCTGGAGACCATTGCAGGACCCATCCTGATGTATGGGGTAATGACTTATGTATTTGGTAGGATCAGAACATCGTGAAACACGAGCAATTTCCATACAACACGCTAATGTTTGCCATGGTTCGTCACTCTGTACCCACCATTTCTGTCCATCCAATGGATTATCGGCCGAATCCAAAATGATTGGCATCATTTCATTGGCAAATTCGAGTCGTTCTTTGATTGACGACCGCTTTTTAAGACCCGTCAAATTTACTAAATGAATTTTTAACCAATCAAATCCGTTCTTTCCTAAAGGTTGACCCTTTGCAAACAATAGGATTCCACGCGTAAGATCATTCCCTAAATGATTGAAATGCGGAGGAACGGGATAAACACGACCACGAAAGTCCGCGTTATTCGGGAACCAAAATACACGATCACGATACTAAATATGACAATTTACATGTTAATTATACTTTTATATGTGTAAATATACTAATCATACGTGATTTGCAATCGATAATTTGTAAAGACAGTCACACCAAAGACTATACATGTTTGACATTTCCTTCTTTTGCAAATCACGCTGACGATACACATTCATTCTCTCAAATTTAGACATTCCCCTGAAAATCAAATTATTTGTTAATCGGTATTAAAATTTACATTATTTCCATACGTTTCTATTTTTGGCATTTGAGGAAATTCAGACTGTGGTTTCGGTATATCTAATGACGAATCTCCGCTTTTATTGAATATTTCAATCGCCAAATCCAAGACCTAAACAATTATAAAACGCATTAATTGATGATTTTATAGAAAACGCTCACTTTTTTGTTAATAATCCACGGCACGAGTGACAACGAATTAAGGGAATCGAAAGTCGGGTAAAGGTCTTGATTTTTAGTATCCCCAATAATCCATGTGCTATTATACTCGGGCATTCGCACGAAATCAGTTTTGGTCAACAAATAACCGCCGTGACGATCATTGATCCACGGAAGCGGCGGTGAAATCATCGGGAGCATTTCACTATCAAATATAAGGTTTTCTAAACACGCATTATGAGATAACTTTGTAAGTGTCGGATGCGGACGAAACTCCTGTTTATACTTTCCATCACCAATAGATTTGTATGTGATGTAAAATGCCGGCACTAATCGCTTTTCGCCATTAAACTTATTCAATATATTAACATCGAGTTTCACTTCACGGATGATGATGTTATATAAGTATTGTCCGACTCCAATTTGCACGTGATTCGGCCATATTTTCTCAAATGAATCATTATTGTAATAATGATTATTCTCAATAATCAATTTCTGCCAAAATTCTCGCGGATTATATTTGCGCATTAATTCGGGAGTTTTATAATACTCTAAATATTTTTCATATAATTCCTGATGATTCTGAACGGTCCCATCTCTAAGTTGAGTTTTAATTAAGTATTTTAGCATAATTTTACGTCCCAAAAGTGAATACAGTGATATCATTGACGGACTATAATATTCACTGAGAGAGGAACAGACACGTATTTCCTCAATAACAGCATCGACATAAAATTGGGGGTCCATAACTGTCATATACGGGTACATCGTTAAACCGTTAATTACATTCGATTGGTGCTGTAATATTTTCAAATGTCTTAAAAACGCATCTTTAATCGATCGTTTCCATTCATTTTCGGTCTGTTCCCATCGCTGATGATAAAACGATTTCTGTTTTTTGCTTAATTTATCTTTAGCAACAGAATTAACTTTTAAATTGCCCCGAATTTCATCATCGAATTGTTGCTTTGACCATGAATTAAGCGAATCCAAATGAACGCCTTCGGATGGATTTATGTACTTTTGTTGAACATTTTTTAATGATTTTAAAAGTCTACAATTATAATCATTAACAAATTTTGGAGGATTATGTTTATAGTGAGGATCATTGAATTCGAGTAAATTAATAATACGATTGCGTTCATCGATATTAATTACACAATCATTTAACATATTTTCCGGAATAACATTATTATTTTTCATTTCTTCAACAATCGAAGCGATTTCTTTAACCGACGGTGGATTCATTTGTTTTGAAAGTGCTAATAAATAATAGGCGTATGATTGACCGTTCGGAGTGACATTTGAGGTTTTCATTAAATTGAGCAATTCTTTAATGCGAAAGGTCTTTCCTCTCCGCGCCCATCCGCGTAACAGTATATTATAAACGGAACAATCAATTGGATTTGTTACGCCACTTATTTCTTTACGTTTTAAATATTTTGACCGATAATAAAGGAGTGCGGAATGACCCTTTAGAATCATATCACTATATATGCACGCATATAAATATGACTTTAAACTATGTTTTAGACTGAAATTTCGTGATTTTTCATCATTTTCTTTGATTATGGTTTTCCTCATTTCCTCTTCTTCGTTAACTCTTTTGGTCTTCACTTTTCTTTTTGCATTTTTCTTCGTAACTTTAATCTCAACATTTTTATCATTCTCAATATTACTCAATAACTCTAATTCTTCACTTTTCCCCACTCCATGTTCGGGATGAAACACATTAAAATTGTTAATTCCCAATTCCTTTTCGATTAAATCCCATTCTTCCGAAGAAATCTCTATTAACTCATGTGGAATCAGTGTATTACTATTGTCGGAGACTCCTTTTGATGCCATTTGATTATCATGCGTTTCATTTAAATTGGTATTTAATCGTTCATTTTGGGACATCGAAAGTGCCGATTCACTATTCGATGCGATTTTTTTCTCGTGTTTTTCCAAATACTTTAATAATTGAGGAAATTGTTTCACTTTCAATTGGAGATGATCTTTTTTCACTTTTTTCGGTTTTATTACACTCTTCGGTAAAATCGAATTTGTATTTGAACTGAACGAATGTCTCGCGATTCGATAGTTAAACGAATGTCGATATAAATGTTTTGCACAAAATTTACATAATGTTATTTGAGATATTAAATATGATTGCATTTTATAACTGAAAATAACAAAAATATTTAAAATTAATATTTATTTTAATGGCATTTTATTACATTTTAACGCAATATCAAAGCACGTGTTTACACTTATAAATACAATGCATTTGCGATGTTTACATTAGGGGATTCATATCCCATTCACAAATGCAGTTACTTTAATCTTTGTAATAATTACATAATTATTATGCATTTAATTTAAGTGATATTTTTATTATAAAATACTAAAATTAACATTTGATTGATGTTCTATTTAAATAATAATCATGCCATTCTCCGATATGATTAATTCTAAACAATTAAATGAGCAAAAATATAATTTGAGAAACGGATTTATTCTTTTCTTTACACTGAATTATCGAAAAATCACTCATTTTATTTAATTTATTATCTAAACATATAATAATTGCAATTAATTAATAAGTATAACATTAATTTGAAGTCTACAATAATATGCAACAATACATTAGACATCATAACCGAGTAAATGTCCCTTCCCAATGACTTCCCCGACAAAGAACCAGCATAAGACTTCTACGGTGACGAGTGTATTAACCCATGCTTCTCGTACCGATAGCTTTTTCCACGCCCCTGTTTTGGCACCTCTGACAATATTTTTAAATCCGTTCATAATCTGCGGGACTTCGGCAGGCGATGGTGGAATTAACTCCACTTTTGCATAATACGCAAATGTGCGGAGTTTTGGTTTTGATTCTAAAGAAATAACATATATTAATGCTATCATTTAAAATGCTCGAAACTAAATTAATCATATACTTTCAATAATAACAGGGATTTGTTTCTGCACGACTTTTGCTATTTTATTGACTGTCGACGCCATTTTTAATGTCGATATGTGTTTTAAAGTGTTTTACAGTGTGTTGTTTCTTATTTAGTATTGGGTAAAACCATAGCGGTTTCGCTCCTCCCATTTTATACCGCCATACCCCATACGTTTGCATATGGCATGCGCCATGCTTTATCGCCTTAACGCATACAAATATATGCTCTGTTAATAAAAGACATGCACTATTTATATATATTTTTATATGATGTAATTCAAACATAAATGTGTTGATCGGCGTTTAAAGCCATTTGTTTATGTAAACAAAAGTAATGTAAAAGTTTAAAAGTATATCAATGATAACATAAATAAACCATTTTATAACATAAAAATGGCGCCGCTTCCGACAGCCGATGAACTGTGGGGTGTCCATTTAATGCCACAGACATTGGTGATTGACGTGTTAATGCCGAACGGACTTTTAATGGGAGTTAACTGCACACGTGAATCGACTCTCGAGTCAATTAAAAGAGATATTTTTAGAGATGCCAAAACTGACGTAATGTATCGGCTTTTGGGTGACCCCAACAGTTACATATTTGTTTCGGTGACACACGATTCGAAAGTCGAAGAGTTTTACGATGAATCGCGACGCATTTGCGATTTGAGACTGTTTCAGGCGATGGTGAAACTGATTGAACCCGAAGGGAATAAAGAGGAGAAAATGATTGCGTCACAAATTGGCTTAGCGATTGGACGACCCGTGTATGAGTACGACAGCATCAGGGACAACGAAGTCATCGACTTTCGCAGGAATGTACTCACATTGTGCAAAACCATCACCGAAATCAGAGACTCCATTTCATTGGAGGAAAAAACGTTTTACGCGTTTTCACCCGAATTGGATAATGTCATTGATGATGGCAGTTTTGCGCACGACAATACCATTACCATTAATTGTTGGTTAGCGTTTGACGATGCATCACTACAGAATTGTCAAATATGCGTGAAGAGAAATGTCACGCCGAAAGTTGTTATTTATGAAGCGTTAAATGAGATATATAAATGCTGCACGAATCTAGCATCAGATGATCGGTATAATAATGCAGATGAAAATAAAGACATTTATGTGCTGAAAATCTGCGGAATCGAACAGTACTTATTGGGTAATCACTGCCTTTTCAGATATAAGGTATTTGAATGTCATATTTATTCAGATTAATAATGTGCATATTGTAATATTTCAGTACATCAGAACGTGCATATCACGCGGTAATGAACCACAGTTAATGTTAATTGAAAGGAGTCAATTGCATGCATTAATTCCAAAGATATCATTCTTAACCCCATCATTTCTCCGTCGCGGAACATCATCAACACCCATCACTTCGGCATCACATGATCATGTACTGCCATTATCTAAAGCCGATTCCATGTTACGGATACGCATTGTTCTTGCGACTTATGTCAACGTCAAAGATATCGATCAAATTTATGTCAGAACCGGAATTTTCCACGGAACAGAAGCGTTATGTGAATCCAAAAATACGAAATACGTTTTACCGCAAAACCCCCGATGGGATGAGATCTTAGAGTATGAACTGTACGTTCCCGACATACCGCGAAGTGCCAGACTATGCCTGTCCATTTGTGCTGTGAATTACCGGAAGAAACGGGAAGAGCATTGCGCTATCGCATGGGGCAATATACAATTATTCGATTATAAGAGTCAATTGTTAAGTGAACGGATACATATAAACTTATGGCCGATGCCGAAAGGACATGACGAACTCCTGAATGCTCTGGGAATGGTCGGGTCAAACCCCAATAAAGACTCGTCGTGTCTTCATATTGAATTCGATAGGTTTACGTTTCCCGTCGTTTTCCCATCCGAACATCAAATCGAAGAAAATATTAATGTTTTTAATTACCAATTAAAGAGTTTCGCCGTTAAAATTCAAATGATGGACTTAAATAGAAACAGAAGTAACAGTGAATCTGAACCCACAGAACAAGAAACAGATATGATGAATGAAATGCTAAAACGCGATTCTCTTTTCGAATTATCAGAACAGGAAAAAGATATGCTCTGGAGTTTTAGGAATTACATTTCAGTGCATTATTGTGATTTATTACCGAAACTTCTCGATTCAGTCAAATGGAATTCGTGCGCTGAGGTTTCTCAATTGTATGTGCTGTTAAAGAAATGGCCGAATGTGAAAGTGGAAACAGCGTTAGAACTTTTGGATTATAAATATGCAGATTTAACTGTACGTAGATATGCAATTAAATGTTTGGACAATTCTAATGTTAGTGATGATCTGCTGCTGCAATATCTTCTGCAATTGGTTCATGTTCTAAAGAGAGAGCCGTATTTAGACAATGAATTATCACAATTTTTGCTGAGACGGGCATTGACCAACAGAAGAATCGGACATTTCTTTTTCTGGCATTTGAAAGCCGAAATGCACGACCCGCTGAATGCTCTCCGCTGTGGTATACTATTAGAAGCATATTGCAGAGGACTTTCTTTAGATAATTTACGAGAAATCGTGAAACAAGTGTCAGCGATGGAAAAACTCGAAAAGTTAAATGAGATTCTTAAGGAAAGAAAAGACGATACTCAAAAGGACCGGTTACGGTTCCTTTACGAAACTATTAATAGAGATGATTATTCCGAAGTTTTGCAAAATTTGCGAAATCCTTTAAATAACAGTATTATATTAGGGAATGTTTTGGCGAACGAATGTCGAATTATGGACTCAGCGAAGCGTCCACTTTGGTTTGTATGGTCCAATCCCGACCCTACATCCGCATATACATGTCCAACGAATGCTATTATTTTCAAAAGCGGTGATGATTTGCGTCAGGATATGTTAACATTACAAGTGATTAGGATAATGGACTCGATTTGGCGGAGAGCAGAGCTCGACTTAAAGATGCTCCCATACGGATGTTTAGCTACGGGCAGTCACGTGGGGATGATTGATGTAGTCAGGAATGCTAAGACTGTGATGAATATTCAAAGAACCGGTGGACGAATGGCGGCGTTTCAAGTCGATTCAACTCAACTCCATAAATGGATTAAAGAGAAAAACAAAGATAATAAATACGATAGGGCTGTTGACAATTTCATGAAGTCATGTGCCGGCTATTGTGTAGCAACTTTCATTTTGGGAATCGGCGACCGGAATCCCGACAATATAATGGTCAATGAGGATGGTGTTATATTTCATATTGATTTTGGTCACTTTCTCGGACATTTCAAGAAAAAGTTTGGAATAAATCGCGAACGCGTACCGTTCGTATTGACACAGGATTTTTTACATGTTATTTCTAAAGGCTCTGAAAATCCATTAAAAAGCAAAGAATTCGAAACGTAAGTATTAATGCATGTGAAGCACCATAATTCATTGTTTATCAGTCTAAGATAATGGCATTTATTAATCCATTCAATTGAATCTATATTTTACACGAATTTCATGCATATTTATATGTATATATGTATACACGTATATATGCATATTCACATTTTCCCGCGCGATTCAATTATGATTAAACTTAACCCTTTTACAACTCATTATCAGGGTGTGGATTTCTATTCACTTAAAAACCCCAAAATATTCTCTTAAATATTCGGGAAAAAATATTCGCTTAAAATATTCTCATTTAAAATGTCGATTTCATTTCATATTTAAGTACTGTAATTAACAATTGAATACATTTTAAGATTATTAAGATTAAATTAATTAAAAAATCTGTGCGCTCAGTTAAAATCGATTTATAACGTAAAAAACTCATTCTGCAATGCATTAGCTACGCCCATCCTAAACTAAACAGTATAAACCTAACATAACTAAATCTGATTGAGTGAAAGTGTTGCATCATGATACTGTGGCAATAAGTAAAGTCTCCTCTTTGCCTCTTCACCATTCCCGTTTATTTAGTTTTAGGCATATTTTATAAAAACGACTAAAAAATTATAAAATTATTAAAAATTACTGTAAGACGTGTATTATGATCTAAAACAGTTATATTCCATATTATGTATGCGCACATTCTTATTCTTGAAAACCCTAAAATTATGCACGTATATTCGCGATAAAAACACGTTTTAATTTTATGTGTTTCGTGCTCATTTCAATAAATTGCAACTAAATTAAGACGTGCATTTTATGAATTATCTGAACCCTCATTATACAGTATTATCTAATGATTTGTTACAATAAGCATTTTAATTGTTTCTTTAGTTTTCAAAAAATGTGTGGCGATGCATATTTAGCACTTCATCAAAATGCTAATCTCCTGATAACTCTATTCACAATGATGCTATCGACGGGAATACCTGAACTTCAATCGATCGATGACATTGAATATCTGCGGAAAACACTTGCGGTTGAGAAGAACGATGCGGATGCACTCGACTATTTCATAACCCAACTGAATGAGGCTCACGGCGGTGCATGGAGTACTAAATTAGATTGGTTCTTCCATTGTATTAAACACAGTTCTAAGGTTTAGAATTACCCATTACTCTACTCTATTTACACTTGTATAGGAAACTCTTTCAGAAGCCCTTATCATAGTCTCAAATATTTTCTGTGAAAGAGACTTAAGCTGTGGAAAGGGATTGTGATAATTAATATATGCTGTGGAAAAGGATTATGATGGATTAATAAGGTTTATATAAAAAGGGTGTCTCTTATACAAATATAAATAGAGTAATTATACATGTTACTACAAAGATTAACGCGACAATACATGCTCTTCCCATACGAACAGCATAATTCAATTTAATCATAGTATAAAATGTTATACATTTTATTGTAAATCAATTAAATTAAATTTTTATTTTTGTCTTTCATTATAAGATGCAATATATATTTATTCACAATTAATAGTATTTATATAATTAGTCTCGTAATTGAGTGATAAGGTATTGGAATAAAAATCTTTATATTAAATGGTATTTATAAATAAGTAATTGCATCTTTGATGATGTTTTTCAAATAATCTCCAATCCTAAATATCGCATTGAATATTCCATCATATTTTTCGAAATTACAAATTGAATCGGTTATCATATATTCTTCAATTGAAGAGATCACTTCATTTTTGATATGATCCAATTTTGTACTCTCGGGATGTGTCAATTCTTTGGTATAATTAATTATCATGGAAATTGTTTGAAATGCCATTATCGATATTTTCCATTCATTATCATTATCTTTGAATCTGACCATTTCATTAGCCAATGTAAATATATCATCGGCGATCGGTTGCAATTGCGTCTGATCAAAGTTCTCATACGATAAGTTACGATTCGGTAATTCAATTGCGTTCGATGCACTGAAATAATTATTAAAATAACTATAATAATCAATTGATAATCAATTGATAATCAATTGATAATCA
>LBFL01132294.1:12227-22571 GCA_000988845.1 Hypochthonius rufulus
AATATAATAATATTTTTATGAATTGTGTTATCAATTAACTTCAATTGTGAAGCTTTTGTCAGTACTCTCAAAACCTTAATACGTGAAACAAACGATAGAAGCATAAAGTGAAAATCGGTTTCCATTTTTGAAAATAAATCCACAATTTTAAGTGAACTCAGATTTTCATTTTTCCATTCCTTATCAAATTGCTTTATTAGATAATCATACGCGAGATTAGTCTGTTGTGCAATGGTCAATGTACTCCTACGATACCCTTCAGCAAATCCCGGATTTGACAAATCATCATCACTTTGTTTTGATCGCGACGATTTAATGCGATAATTTTGGTCCATTCCCACCTCAATGCATCTCTTGAACCGACACGACCGACAGCATTTACGTCGCGCATCACCATACTTTATCGGACACTGATTAAATACTCCGTTTCTACCGGTACATGTGTAATAATTTTCTCTTTTATTTAAAATAATTCTTCTGAAAAATCCTTTGCAACCCTCACATGTCATTGCATTATAGTGATTTCCGTTTGAAGGAGCATCACAAACGCGACATAATGCATCTGATCGCATATCATTCGCAATTACGTTCGTTAATGAATCGTTAATTATTGAATCGTTAATTATTGAAGAATTTTTCAGCATTTTTTATGTGACATCTCTGAACGATTTGCTAATATATGTAAATATTGGAAGAGGACCGTAGAGGCAGTGTTTGGCTGTCTTCGATAGAAGAGAATTGAGAAGCCGCACAATAGAATTACAAATATTTTTACTTAATTAATTACGTAATAAGAGGACACTGAAAGATGTGCCTCTGAGAGGGATAAAACCCTAACTGAGGTATTGCATTACAGTGCAACACTTTATAGAGTAACATGAAAGTGGAACATAATCATTACTCATTAGTTACACATGAATATAAATGCATCATTAATTATTATTTGTAGTGATATACCGCAAATGATCTAATAAAAGTCCTCTGTATTAATAGTCCACTCCATGAACCGTAAAAATAAGTAAAAGTCCATTTAAAACCCTCCCGTAAACAAAAGCCCAGCCTATTATTAGATAATTTGCGGTAGTGTCAAGTTTAACATTAGTATGGGAAATTCCCGTATAAATGCAGAAAATATGAACTCTTATGTACTATGAACTTATGTACTATGAACTTATGAACTTTTATGTACTAAAAGTTTATGCATAAAACAGACATGCATTGAATTGTTATGAGAGTGATAAGAAACTTCTATGAATGCCTTTAGTTGGGGGTGTGAGTCCCGCGATTCGTTGCGGAATACCGATTTACCGGACGGCTAAATTCTGTTTCAAAACATCCCCCATCCTTTAGTACCTTTAGTACCTGTAGTACGTTATATACAGGTATATATGTAGGTTTTTGTGCAATAATAATTATTATTAATAATATTTCGGGATCATCAAAATTTTATAAAAAATTAAAAACTAAATTTAATTTTCTATTCGTGTATTATCATTTCGATTGCGTTTATACGATCATCTTAAGTATTTGAATGCATTGGTTTTCGGGAACCGGCGGTACAGACTTATCAAACACAAGTTAAAAACTTAAAAATTTTCATATTGATTTAAATCAATAATTTTTGATTAAATTTAAAATTATTGATTTAAATTTAAAACCGTGTTTAAAGTAATAAACTTTACGCTTAAACATATAAATTATCTTTAATATATTTTTGAAATTTAAATGAAAGTAATACATGTAATCAATAAGATGCTCGAATGGACATTATATATTGCATTGGCTTTTCACTTGACTTTCAATTTGTTCTTCAGTATCATCGCGATTCGTTTTATTAATGCGCGCAGTTTTTGATTTAATTTCACCGGCTAATAACGGATTAATCGCGTAAAGCCAATCGTGAACCTCTTTATCTGATAGTGTTTGAAACAAATAACCGCGATGTTTGGTTATTACTGAAAAAGCATTTGGAACTTTAAGCATCGCCTGTTGATCATCGGAGTATTCAATTTGGGAATTCGACAAATTGATGATTCCTCTTTCGATGAGATCCTTTTCATCACAATATATGAATAAATATGGTCGTTTCACAATGATCCATCGCTTAATCCATCGTTGGGTTTTATCGTCGAGACAATTCAAATACCCTTTTCTCGATATCAAAGGACTCGAACGGATTTCTTCAATTTCCGGGACAAATTGTTTTGATTCGGGATTTGTCAGCGTAATCATCTCATTCTGCAATGTGCTGTTTGTATCGCCATCATTATTGACATTCGAACGGAGCCAATTGGATGCTGTGATTGACTTATCAGGAGTGAGTGTTTCTGGACTCGAACATCCTGATAGTACATCATTTTCTTCAGCTGTTGGCGTTTGGAGTGAACTTTTCTTTATTGGTAAAGGTGCGGGTTTTGATGGAATGTGAGTCTGAATGAGATGAGCACATTTACCGCACAATTCACGTTCTCTTTCGGTCATTTCCCACGGTTCATATATAGATTCATCGATCCCAAACTGCGCGACGGGACTTGTGGGGGATGAGAGTATGAGACTTAATTTGCTGCTGCTTTGAGGTATCCCTTTTGAAATGAATTCATCGATCGGATTTTTTGATGGATCTTTTAAATAATCTTTAATTAGCAGCATGTGACGGGTCTTTTCCACATCCTCAATGCGCTTAATCTTTTCCAATTCCCATTGATGGTCGAATATCAAAGAGTCACCTCTCGGCTGCCATCCGTGGAGATTCTCCTCACCACGTACGTAAGTCGATGACGTGTCGAGGACCCGTCTCTGTCGTCTCTGTACTCCCGGACTTCCCGATTCAATTGCCCTTTTAAGTACCATTTCATAAACAGTACTGATATGATTAGAATTGGCATTTTTATATGCTCCGCTTAAGAGATGTTTTAAGGCTTTTGTGTTTGGAGTTAATCGGGGAAATGTACGCGCGTCACGACCATACAATATTAAGCAAAAATCTTTGGTGATAATTGCAGGATGAGTGCAATTTTCAAGCTAAGATATCATTTTTTTAGTGTGTTTATCTTATGATTAAAAATATGATACCTCAAGATAAGCAGATATGGTGAGGTAAACCCTTTCCCCATAAGGAGTGACACGATTCAATAGCACAGAATTGTGAAGTGACGTATCCCATGCTCCTTCGAACCGATACACGATGCGACCGTCCATTTTCTCCAAATACTCACCCGCAAATAACCCGAGTGACAATATAAATGATTCATCATCATCGTCATCGATGTTATCGGGACATTCTGGCTGAGTGCGTATCCTCCCGACAACGATTTCCCGAACCTCTTTCCATGCAATGTCCGGATCATCCTCCGATAATATGGTAATTCGAATCCGTCGCTGAATCCCCTGATGCAACAAAAATGTATCTCTGCACGGAGTGTCATCGTGATGATCGACAACGACCGGAATGTATTCTCCATTCGGCGCCAATTCACAAATCTCCATCCAAACGAGTAAATCATATTTATTATATACAAGAGTCGTACTCGAGAATGACGAGAGATGAGAAAACTTTTGCGATCGGATCGGTTGTGAAATCGGAATTATTTGGGGCAACATTCTTCGTGGCGGTTGACGTACGATACTGATCAAAGAGTTAAGACAATGATATGTATATGACCTTAGGATTCAAATATATTAATTAGAGGCTTTCAGATCTGCAATGCCCAAATGTACTTTACCCAATATAGGATCATATAGGGTTAGAAAGGGTTTAAATTTAAAAAAATAATTAAAATTACTCTTAAATTAAATTATTGTATTGTTATAGTCAGACCCTTAAACTGTTAAACTAAAAAAACGTTTTATAATTTACCCGAATGCAAACCCATGGGTTTGAGTTTGCATAGTATTTTCAGAAAAATGTATACATATGTATGTATATACATGTATATTATGCGGATAAAGCATTAAAGTGTCTCTTACTGATTTGGTTTTTCGGGAATGAAATTACTCGTATCTTTGGATTCTTTATGTAATGGATGCTGCTGATAATGGCCGAAAACCTCAAAAACCACCGGAAATGATTTTATGTATTCAATGAATGATTCAGTAACAGTAACTGATAAATTTTGCGTACGAAAAAATCCCGGCGGAGGTCCTTTTCCTGTGTTTTTGATTGGTTCAGTTGAAAATGCTTCATCATGACGATGAAGAAAATTAAATTGACAAAAGATATCGCCATAATCTTTGGACACTTCACTTATTTGAAGTATCGTCACACGAAACATAAACTCTTTACCAATTTCAAGACAATTACTAATATCAGAATCTTCCATTATTTGTTGATAATTATTATTCTGTTCATCGTCCGTCGTTAATTTACTTGCATCATCATCGGTGCTTTTCCGGTTATATTTTACCGAAGGGCATTCCGATCGTATTTTCCACTTTTTTATGAGTGCCTGTAATTTATCATCATTATTCGGAAATTTTATACGCGCCGATTGTTTAATTTGTGATTCGGATCCATTTTCTTCATCATCTGACAGAAAAGAATTATTAAAATTTAATATTTATTTAATTGACTTTACCATTGACACACTGAATCGATATTTTCAAGAACCCGTTTATATCTCCCTTTTCATTAACAATTGGCACTTTTTGAATTAAATTAATTGAATATAATAAATTTGAAAGATATAAAAAGGCTCTTCCAATTAACCGAAACCACGGAAATCGGTCATAAAACGGGTCCCCTCCGGCGGAAGATTCGGCATTTTCGGGTGATGTCGGAGATATCTCTTCGTTCCTGTACATTTCGTTCATTGATTCGAGTCTTTTTCTAAAAGCATAATGATTAAAAATGAATATTTCTCACTCTAATTGATGTAAGACCTATCTTCATGTAGAACGGGACTCCTAAGTTTTTGAGCAGCAATAGATATACATTGTAGTAAATAGTTTTCTTTTGATGACCCTTCAGGCGAATCAGCAAAATTGTTGTAATAAATTTGATGCATAAGCTCCAAACGGTATCTGTTGATGCATAAATTTATTTAAAAATGGGAAAAAATGGGAAAATTTTAATCGGAAACAAAAGAATAATCCATTGCAATTGATTGCAGACAAAGAATATAAAACACTTAAAACATTTATAAGTTTTAACATCTAAAAATCAACTTAAATCAACTTTTTTAGGTTAAGTGAGGTTGAAATACATTTTTAAACATAATGTTAATCTATAGCTACGTATAGTATAAAAATAAAAAACAAAAAATTCTACAAGATTGTATATTAAATGTTAGCAGTTATTGGATGTCCGGAGCTTATGCGACCCGACAAATCTATTACTATGGATTCGAACTTTTATATGCATATGTTAATGACTAATATGTTAATGTTAAATCAATAATTTTATATGTTAATGACTAATTAGTCTGAGATGAGTTATCTTTGTCTACAATCACATGCCAAAATGATTGTGTAATTACTTTATATATTTGTACTCTCAATAATTTGTACTTTCATTGTGAACGTTGTGTTATACTTTAATTTAAAAGCTACACTTAGAATTGTCACATAAAAACAGTTATACAATGTGTACCTAAGCTTATTCAATGTCCAACAGTGTGTGGCACCATTTTTAATATCATTTACTTCAACTGCGACGACAGTTCTCGGAAATGGACGCTCTGAATCGTCATCATGACTGTTGAATTGATCAAAATTATTGATCATATCCTGAGGGAGTGGTGAATATATAGTGTCAGTGAGTAGTATAAATTGGAACTGAACTCTTTTTTTAAGCTCAACAGATATTGCATTCGCTTCCTTTAAGAATATTGCATTTCCCCATAACTCATCTCTAAGACTCGTGAATTGGTGATACTTCCATTTTTTGGCGGCTTTTTTCACAGCAATATATTCATTATCAGTCCAATTACATTCACCAAACACATCATCCCATTCTTTGTCATAATTAGACGATTGAACGGTCGATGCGTATAGTGTCGACATTGTCATTGATTGTTCGTCCATTTGTCTCTGGAGACTTTCAATTTTAGCCTCATATGTCTTTCTCTGCTCCTCAAACATCAGATCGGATTCTTCTTTCTCTTTCCTGTACTGTTCTTCTAACGTCACGAGTTTCTTCTCCATTTCCAGTTTCAGGTCAATTCCCTGTTTTTCGAGTAATTCAATTTGAGCGAAGCTCCAATCAACGAGTTGCATCGGTTCGGGCGGTACTTCAATACATGGCGATCTCCGATCTCTATTTTCTCGTGCTTGCGTTGGATTCTGATATCGAAACACATGGTACTTTCCAAGAATGACACGTGATCCCGTTCTTAACTCAATAGGGGAATCGATTTGTTTTCCATTGACAAAACACAGAGAATCTCTGCATGGAATGAGCGTGACTTTTCGATCGCGATTTTCGAAAATGCAATGTTCACTTAAGATTTGGGTTCCGCTCAATTTAATGTCCTGAGGTATTAGGGCATTCGGTTGTCCCACACGTGTGAACCCATCTTTAATATAATATATTAAACATTCAGACATATGCGGATCCTCATTAAGGTTAACCAAATGTGGAGTCATATTCGGGGAGAAAACCCCAACAGCATCCCCATCCTCTCTCGTGGCGACCCCCATTTCAGCTAAGGCGGCTTCCCTCTGGGCCCGTATCATCTCGGTCTTGCGCAACTTCTCTTCCCATGTTTCGTTCAATTGTAGCATTAACTTTTCACTTTCCTGTAATTGTTGAATAGCATTTTCTCCAACAATTGACACTGAACCGCTGCGTCTTTTTGCTTCCACTTGTACATCGATGCAATTGTCTTCATCGATATCGATTCCCTCGGACATTAAAAGTGATTTCAAACGTGCGATTTCATCTTTTAATTCCCGAATAAGTTTTGCATTTGCATCCTCATTAATAACCGCTTTGCACATGATTTGCTTTGCTCTATCGGCATATCGCAATGTACTTAATGTTTCTTCGTAATTTATGTCCGCGGGACTTAACGCTGCAATCATTGCTGTTTTGGAATTACCCCCTTTAATTTGTACTAAATTATTATACTGCCGAAAACCCCTTTTTGTGCATACCTAAATTCTCCCGCAGTAACCACGTTAATACCGAGTCACGGTATGGAATGAAATCAGTCTTTTTTCGTTTTTTCGTCGCCTAAAATTTCATATTTCAGTACAATATATGTATTTTTAATCAATAGTATTCAATAGGTGTGTCGAAAGTCAAATCCCCGGTCCGGCAAAAGTTGGAGAATGGTATTGAAAATCAAGAATATAAAAATTTATATGAATATTTAAATAAATTATAAATGATAAAATAATAATTGTTTATTTATAGTTTAAAAAACAAATTCATAAATAAAAATTATAATATATCACGCGAACCAAAGAAACTTTGACACCCCTAATGAAATAGAAAACTTACAGACTAATGTGTTAACCAATATTGGAAGTAACGCCACAATAGGATCATTAGAAAGATAAAAAGAGAATCGCATTAAAAAAAATTATTCGTTTGGTGTGTGTGTGTGTGTGTGTGTGGGCTTAGCTAACGAACCAAGATATTGCCTGTTCAATGGTTATGTTTACGTTCAAAGATTAAGAGCTTTGATAAGTCTAAGAGTAAAGCGTTCATAAACAAAGTCACGATCATATAAAAATTTCTCTACAACAAACTAAGCCCACAGCCCACTAGCAAAATGTAAGAAAAAGCTTATTTTACCATTTCAGCTAAAGCCGAAATTACTTTTCCCAAAGTTGTTAGAGATTTGTTGATATTTGCACCCTCTTTGAGTCGTGTCCCCTGTGCTCCCGTAGCATCGGCGCGTTCACTTCCGGCCAAATCCACGAGCGAAATTTTACTGACCTTTTCACTGGTTAATCCCGTTACTTTATCCTCTCGCATTTGGGTTAATATTATTGTAAAGACCGCGTGTGAACGGCTGCTCGTTTCATTCATGTTTGTTGAGGCAACAGTCCTGTTAAGAGATTTACAATAATAGCAAAAAATATAAATATAAACATAAAACAATGTAACAGTAAAGATGATGCAATACCGCGCTTTATTCCCCTCATCCATGAGATCTTTAATATCTTCGTAAGAAGTTACTGCTAATTTAGACAAATCTTCAACATAAGGACCCAAAACCGGATGTTCGCGAACTCTTAGACATGAGCGTATTTTAGGATTTAGCAAATCTCTTACGCGTTCGCAATAAATTTCCATGTATGAAACCTCAACAGAGTAAAGTATTTCGCTCTGATCATCGTGATTAATGCGGTTGAATAAGTCATTACATAAGTGTGGAATGATCCCCTCTTCGTCCTGTTTTCCCATCATTGTATAACTTTTTCCGCCTCCCGTCTGACCATAGGCAAATATGCAAACATTGTACCCTTCAAATGCATGCAATAACATTTCCTCTCCGATGTCGCGATACACAGTCTCTTGTGATGCGAAATTCGGGTCCACTCTGTCATGAGACCAGTATGAGTAGTCATAGCTGAACACTTTTATCGAATCTTGTATTTTGGGATTTATTATCGCTGCAAAAAGTTCTAAAATATTAAAATATTCAATGCGATTATCAATTTACTTGTGGTTTGTCCGTTCATCGAAATTATGTTTTTGCATTCATAACTGTATTCTCTATTATTAAATGGACGGACGCGAACCGCCACTTTAACTGATGACATTTTAAATTCTTTTGTGTCTGATGATTTATATTTATGATTATATGTTCAGTGGAATATACTATAATAGCTATAGCATTGTATTGTTACCTAAAAAATGAGAATACAGAGTACAGAATCAGATATGATTTTATATAATATTAAATTACAAATATTAACATAAAATTATCGATTCGTTATGATATGTATTTTTGCAATTTTCATTGATTAGAATTAAAAATACCGCATAAAAGTTTAAGGTAATCAAATTAAACATATGGGGAGAGATGTTAATGTTAATAGGTGATGGTATTAAAGGATAAAGGGGCAAAAGGGCTTCACTGTCAATGTAATTGTAATGCGGCAAAAAATAGTTGTTATTGATATGCGTTTTAATAAGAATATTATAAATAAATATTAATTTTGATAATACTTACAAAAAATAATGTCACATCGAAACATCGAAAACACAATTACTTAAAATAAATTCGAATCTCACTAATAAATGGCTCCGTTTCACTCATCTTACACCGCGCAATGCGAAGGATGGGAATTGCAGACGCATCGATTTTATATATATACCGCTATATAGAGGTTTACTAATATCACGTATAACATGTATTTGATGCAATGTTCAACATAATGAACGAGAATATTTTTTTCTTTAAAATAACTCATACATAAAGCTTATATACGCGCACAGTAATTTAATCATATTTTCAAAGTAATCAAAAGTAATTATGTTTATTGAATCAATTTTAAGCTATAAGTTTCAAGCGAAAATGCTTAGAACTTTGACAATCAAAAGATTAGAGCATTTTATATAAATTCAGTATAAATATATTTTTATAATTTATATAATCTCAAAGATCATGAATGTTAATTTCGAGTGCAGAGCACGGCTGAGATAATTCAAAGTTTTCAATCACCAACGGATGTAATACTCCCATAATACCGTAAACTCTTCCATTGATCATCACCTCCGCACATCGGCCCGACAAAAATCGCGGATCTAAAAATATATTTGTATATTTTAATAATACATTTAAGTACAATCACTTTAATTGACGCATGAATTGATTAATTCTTTTCTAACATTTCCATGATTAAAACTTTTAAAGCATAATGCATAATGATAATAAAAAAATTAAGTAATTAATTTATATGAATAGGAAATAATCCGATCATTTATAAAATCGTATTGTGTAATAATACCATCGGTCGCACGAATGTAATATCCTTCAGTGCCTTTCTTTTCCGAATATGGTATTTCCATAACTTGCATGACACGGTCCAATAGTCCATGTATGACTTCAAACCCCGGGGTTTTATTGTAATGCATCGCCGCTAATCTCCTCTCATTACGTGCTCCGACATCTGCAATAATTAATCTTCATAATTAATGTGCGAATAAACTCAATAAACTAATAAATGACATGCAATATAAGTAATCGCATCACTAAAGTTTAATCTGAAAATTGAAATAAACCAATTTTATGGAGAGATGAGAGAAAAACAGTTTAAATTAATAAAAAATTTATCTCATCTCTGATGGCTTTTTTGGTATAATAAAAAAAATATGAGAATATATGTTATATAATTGTATAGAATAATGATCGTATAGAATAATCCTATATTGGAATTGAGTTTACATGA
>LBFL01132298.1:0-11836 GCA_000988845.1 Hypochthonius rufulus
TGCATAATTACAGGGTTTGTATAAGGATAACATTAGTAGTGAAAGTATGTCTTTGGGTTTTATAAATTAAGGTCAACGAATACATAAACCTCTCTAACGTAAACTCCCTTTAACTTAAATAACCTCTGCTACGTTAACATAATCATTCGTCTGAGTGAATATAAACCGTTGCCACTTTAACCTCTATAACGTAAAATCCTCTCTATCGTGAGCAAAAATTTCCTCGCAATGTGTTTATAGGTAGAGAGGTTTACATGTATGCTTAAATGAATATATAAAGAGAATTTATACTTTACTTTACAAAAATAAAAATGTGTACTCATTTATGGATTTTGGTACAAAATAATAATAATGAATAATTGTGTTACTTTAGAGTAAAATTCTTATATTAACATATATGGAATTACACTTAAACCCCTCTAACGTGACTATATTGCGGTGGAAATTTTTGTTTACGATAGAGGGGATTTCACGTTTAAGAGGTTAAAATAGAGAAGGTTTATATGTCTAGGGTTTAAGAGTTTATTCACGTTAGAGGAGTTATTGACGCTAGAGGTGGTTAACGTTAGAGGGGTTTATGTGTACTATAAAAATGTTCTCATTTTTGTTATTTTTTTGATATTTTTCGTTAAAACGATTATTAAGATGTGATATGCGAATAAAAAGATAATTTTGAGATTCTATTGCCTCATAATGTTTTCATCGAATCAAATTCCTCATTTCACGTCACACCTCAATTATGTCACAATAAAAGGCGGTGTTTATGTGTATGATCATCGCAAAGACCGACACACATTTACGCAGTGAATGTTTATAATACAATACGCAAATTGCCATTCTGTGTGCGTTTATGTTGTGTTATGCTTAAGTGCGACATATATTTTAACATATATTTTAACATTTCTCATCGAATTGTTTATTAAACATCAATTGCAATGCATAAATGATAACACTCAATAGCAATATGTTTGATAATTATTATATATAAGACATAAATGATTAATTTTAGTGAAATTTTAGTGTGCATTTTGAATCTAATATTTAATTAAATCATTAATTTCATAATCGGATCGTTAATTTTGCAATTTTTGGGTGAGTTTTTCCTATGGTAACATTTCAATTGAATACTTTAATTATTATTTTTTATAATTCTAATTTTATTTGTATATTTTAAATCAGCGATTTACTTTGAAATAAATAAAAATGCGTGTGACAAAAGTAATGTGTCGTGACATTAGTAAATTCCTCGATTATTATTCCCGATATAATCCATCATCACTCTCAATTAAGCAATTCCTTGATTTTGGTATGTCATTTGTAACTGTGTCATGTTAAGTTTACCATTGAATGTGTTTAAACAAATTTGTGGGCTTCGGTATCACAATATCCTTCCATAAGGCTATAGACACTTAAAAATGGAAAATTTCCGCAAAAACTTTCCATTCATTCACATATGGTATTACCTTATGTCTGTGCTTTTAGATTATATCAGAGATAATTAAATATAATATTTATTCCAAAAGAGACGATTAAAGTATATTTTTTGTTTTGTATGAGACCATTACCTTCAGAATGACCGTGATTTTTCTACGCACGCATGTGGAATATCATCGATCGTCTTCTTCAATATGAGGAATTATTTTATTCATTTAAAAACATATTTATTGGAAATTTCCATTTCAATAGAAATGTCATGTCATGTTAATTAATTTACATGCTAATGCCATAGTTACACATGCGATACAATTACACTACTGAATCAATGTGTGTCTTATTAATATTGAGTTAATGAAAAATAATCATTTTCAACTTTTTTTTGTTTAATGATGATTAAAACGATAAATTATCTGTAAACATATATAATAATATATATATTGAGTGCACTCAAAGAGAGCACTTACATGTGATTATAGTTAAGAATCTGCGAGACGAGAGTTTTCAAATAAATAAATTTGCTTAAAACTTTTAATTAGAGATTAATGACGTCACCGGCAGCAATTTACGTATACACGTGTAGAATGTTCAGAATTATTTTTATCATTTCTGCGGGTACTTTCAGTATATTAACAAAAAATATGAAAAACAAAACGTATGCAGACACATGATAAGAGTTATCTTTTTTTGTTCATAACATTTTTGTGGTTATATATTTATCTCGAGAAACATAAAGTATATAAACATGTATCAATGGTAAACTTTTCACTTTGTACTTCAAACATAATAAAAAATGATTAATAACCTAAAAATAGGAACGAAAAAATGCGAAAAAACATCATTCGTATTCCTCCGAAAGGAATTACCGGTGCGATTGGCAAATATTATGCAAGAATTGCATCTTTTGCCAGAAAATTTACTTCGAATGCCGAGTATTGAATTAGTCCAAAGCTGGTATAAGAGGAGTTTCGAGGAAATTCTCGATTTTGAAAAGTCTGACTCTAATAAAAATAAAACACTCGAAGATTTCTGCGAAACTCTCGTGAAGATACGGAATCGGCACACAAATGTGGTGCAAACGATGGCTCAGGGAGTTCTTGAACTTAAAGAGACTCATCAACTCGATCAACAAACCGAGCACAGCATACAGTACTTTTTGAATCGATTTTACATGTGCCGTATATCAATACGAATGCTGATCAATCAACACGCAGCATTATTTGGTTCGGATCTCGCGGCGAATAATCCCCGTCATATCGGATGTATCGACCCTAATGTATGATAAAAATAAATATTTGTTTAACATATATTTACCGATTATGTACTTTGTAGTGTGACGTTACATCAGTAGCGAAAGACGCTTATGAAAATGCAAAGTTTCTGTGTGACCAGTACTATATGACGTCACCCGATCTCGTTATTGAGCAGCACAACAGTAAATATTTAATGTTTTTTCCATGATTATTAATATTTAATTTCATGAAATATTCAGCAAATAAATCAACTCAATTAACGATTGTTTATGTACCGTCTCATTTGTATCATATTCTTTTCGAGTTGTTTAAGAATTCAATGAGAGCAGTCGTGGAGCATCACGGTACAGAATGTAATTCATTACCTCCGATCAACGTATTGATAGTTAAAGGAAAAGAGGATTTAACTATAAAGGTTTAGATGTTTATATGTATTATTTATCGATAATACTGAAATTAATGCAGATCAGTGATCGCGGCGGTGGAATCCCCCGTTCGTTGAGCGATGTCCTCTTTCATTACATGTATTCGACCGCACCTCAACCATCGGCCGCAGGATTAGAATCTGCTCCATTAGCAGGATATGGCTATGGTCTTCCGCTGTCACGTCTTTATGCTCGATATTTGCAGGGAGATTTGGTCATCTCATCATATGAGGGATTCGGCAGTGATGCTAATATATATTTGAAGGTATTGTCGAGTGAAGCCAATGAACTTCTCCCGGTGTTTAACAAAACTTCGAGTAAACACTATCGATCCGCTCTCGGGACGCACGATTGGAGTTCGGGTACTGCTGCAATACACCATATCTCTAATCCGAGTCAAAACAATAATTACACCTCAGCTCAACCCATTGGCATGAGACACTTCAGCAAATTGACATCCGCGGGTTTTGGAAAGCAATTTTAATGTACGATTTAGGTACAGTGAAACCTCTATAAGTACAATCAATTAGCTGTTATCAATTATTGTGATCCGTTTAGAGATATAATCGATTTTTGCGTTTTGACAATTGTTTTTATTATTTTTATTTTTTATATTAATACAGTGAAAGATTTAATATGAAATTACGTGATTCGTGTATATTTAGTCTATTGACAAATTTGATAATGAAATTCAATTAAATTGGATAATATGCGTTTAGTTAATAATAATTTATTAATGTACATCTATAATTTTAATTTAGAGATGTTATGATTATCTCAAATGTCTATATTAAAATTGTAGCAAAAGATTGTCAATTAATATAATTTTAACGATATCCTCACATACATGTATGTGATCGGCTATAAAAGGGTTCACTGATACGTTGGAAAATACTCCCGTTAAAAGCCAAAGGCATTTCATGTTAACGCATTGGAGTTAGGAATGCATTAGAATATGAATTTTGGCATACATTAGTGATTTAAATGGTTTATTAAGATCTTTGTTAAATTATTATTATCACATTTTGTAAAAACAGTTTCCACATTAAAGTGTTTTTAGTAATTGCGATAAATGTATTTAATTATGTACATAATGTATTTTCAGTTTATGTAAGTGTACACCACAGTACCACTTTATGTTCAGCGACGGTCCTTAAAAAAGTCACATAAATGTTAAATGAACACAAAAAGAAACGTATTTTAATGCGAAAGTAAAGTTATTTAAAAATCTGGAGACATAAATGTGAGCGGACATAAAATGGTATTATAGTGTATTTCTAATTGTCACGATTAAAAAAACTGTTCGTTAATAATGTATTTTTAAGTAATTTACTGATGTAGAATCAGTCAGTCATGTTTAAGTTTAATAAAATCAACAAAATCAATATATTCATTTTATAGTTCATAATTAGAGAAACAAAATATAAAATGCATATATAATACTATAATCAGAAAAATTACATTTTTATTATCAAAAACAAAAATAAACATTAAAATAAGAAATATTTCTATAAACAAAATTATTGCCCTAATTTAAGATAATGGGAAAATGTACTTTTAAAAATATCCAATATTTTCAAAATCATTTTTTCCTCTTCTGTTGAATTAAGTGAATTATCAAATGAGCAACGAAAGGCCATACCAATAGAAGTACCACAGTTTGGGATGACAAATCTGAGAGCGGAAACCATTTTGACCATCGATTCGGTTTTACTCGAGACTAAAGACAAATCCAAATGTTTTAAATATTAATTTGAAACTTTAAATTCATGACTTACACTTACAGAACTCACAGTTCTGTCACCGGTTAACACTGATTCAAGAACATCGAGTCTATTCACGACCTGATCCATGCTCTGCTGCAACCGTATCACAGCCAAAGCCAATTGTTCATTTATTCCAATTGTATAATCGTGATGCGACGATCCGCTTCCACCGCCGGCGCCGCCGCTCCCGATCATTGTCGTTGATCCCAATAATGATGGATTTCTCAACTCTGAAACAATTAAATTAATTTAAATGAAATCATGTATAATCATTAAAAATGCATAATCATTACCACGCCCACTCCGTGATTGGGATGATGATACATTTCTATTGATTGATGATGTCGATGGTGATAACGTTCTTAAGGGATTTGAATCGTTTCCGCCGCGCGCTTCAATCACATCAGTGGTTCGGGACTGACCAAATTGTGTTCCGTTTCTTACAGCGATTGGAATTTCCTCATCCTAATAATATAGTGATAAAATGAATCAATTTATTTAATGCGTTAACGTACTAAACATACTTCTGCAACGTGATCATAAGTATCGGAGAATTCATCGGCTTCACTATCGGCATCATTGGCATTCACATAACTCTGATTACCGTTTGTTTGGGAAACATCTGAACATATTTAAGACAAACAATTTATTAGTAAATATTCTATTGTTTGAGATATAAAGATACGGGATAATGTCCTAAATTTATGTCAAATAAAAATAAATTAATAAAAATAGATCTTAACATATGATCGATTAACTTAATGCTCAAGTGATTGGAACACTGAGCGTGAAGTGATATATAAGAAGAGACTCCGAAGTGAATCCAATTTTAAAACGTATTAAGTTTTTCAATGAAATAGATAATCATTTTTTGATTATTTTCAAAATAAATTTTATGTCGCAAATGCTTGTTTTTTAGTTATAAAATTAGGAATTCTCACAAAATTAACAGCAAAAAATTGCAATTCCAATATAAAAATTGATTAATTTATTTTCATTTTCATTGGATTCACCTCAAAGAGCAAATAAAATCATTGATCTTTACGTAAATTAATTAAAATTACAATGAACAGAAAAATATAAAATATAAAAATTTAATAAACAAAAAAATACAAAAGTAAAGCGCACCTTTAGATTGTCGATTTACGGGGAATTTTTTCACTTTAACTGAATATAGAAGCGATACAAAAATGAGATGACATTTAACTCAAACATATATTTATATTTAAAAACATTTATGACGTACTAATTTCAGTTTCATTGATAATTTCGTTCTCTAATGGGGTAATCGCATCGCCATTTACTTTGTGAAGAGGAATCGGAAGTGCGGCGATACTTTCGGGGGGTAAAAAATCGTAAAACGGTCCGAGAACATTATAAAAATCGGTGACATTTTCATTGAATGACATTGTTTCTATGATCTAAAATATGGTAAATATGGTAAATATGGTAATTATTAAGTCGGTGATGAGTCGGTCGGTGCAAACCTTTTTGAGTTCGCCGATGTAACCCTCCATAGCCCTTTGTTTGGACATATCCCCTAACTTCTTCCACGCATCCCATTTATATTTATTCACAATATTGTAAAATGCAGGTTTAGGTGTATTGTTTGGTCCTTCCGTCGCTTGTTTAAAGTATGCATAAAACTTTAATTTGAGGTCATCTGAAGGCTGAAACGGTCCTGTAATATGTACGGTAATCGTATAACACATTTGTTAATTAAATGCAAATCAATAATTAATTTAATTTAATACTGCAAATAAAATATAAAAATTAATGTTTATATAAATGTCTATTTTAATATTTTTCACATTCTCTGTAATATAATGTAATATTTGTAATCATTGTTAAGGTGTTTTAAGGTGTTTTCATCTGTTAATATGTTTGTCCCAAAATAACTATGGGTTAATGCACTGTTTAAATGTGTTATATGCTCTCTTATCTTTTCTTAATACAAATGTCTACACAATTAAAGCATAAATCAGTTTCTAATGTAATTATAAATATTAAATTTTACGGATTTTTAAACACATTTTTATTTATACCAAAAAATTAAAAATAAATTACAATTTAAGTCAATTAAATTAAATATTTTCTGTGAAATTCTAAATTATATAACTGTAGTTAAATGTATGTAAATTGTTGTAAATATAAATGAGAAAATTATTTTTTCCCATTTTTATATTCTCATTTTCCTTAATCGGCATTCATTGTTATATATGATTGAAGAATACGATTGAAGAATACGATTGAAGAATAACAATTCAATTATCGCATTATTTAATGTTAAACAGAATTATCCATGAAAATAATAACATATTTTGAATGTTTACGGATCTTAATTCAAATTATTCATAAATAAACACTGATAATTTCAATGATTCGCATTGAAAATTCTGTTTTATTAGTAATGAATTAACGTAAATGAATAAACATAAACACAAACATTAGACTTTAAATATGACATAACAAAACGTACCGTCTTTTGGCAGACCTCTGATGACATTAACAGCGGCTTTAAACTGTTCTTCTGTCGTCATTTTATGCTTTTTCGATGCAATCACTGTATTTACATTGACTTTAGATGCAACGATATTATCATTTGGAGCGGCCATTAATGTAAATGTAAATAATACAGTGGCAATTGACAGACGTAAACACTGAAACAATGTGATTCCCTCTTTTGTAATATGAAAATATTAATAAAAAGTTTTATTCATTTATAAATTATAATTACCTTTTGATTAATATTATTATAAATTTAATATAAAGTTTTTAATAAATTTTATATAATTCTTCGGTAAACGCCATACAATGATATAAGGAAATACATATATAAAGGAAGTTCTTTCGTCTATTTTTATAATTCACCTCAACACAAACACTTAAGATCTTTAAAAAATACTTTAAAAACCTTCACTCGCAAAACACGCATAAATGAAAAACAAGTTTTTGTTTGTGAAAAAATAGCACTGCAAATGTCCAATGAAATTCTCGTGGGAAAATTGTTTCGTTTTTAGTCCATAACATAATGTCTCAGTCCTGTTTGATGTGAGCTCATCGGTGACGAATCAATTTATTAACAGTAAAATTTTAATTAAAACTTTAAATGTTTAATAAATTTTGGTTCAAAAAAATTTGTATATTATATTATAATTAAAATAAAATGAACATTTTGATTAACTGAATCATTTGTTATTTATTTTAAAATTAAATGCTAATTTTTTGTTAACATAAAAAGTACTGAAAACATTCAGAAACATTTAAGTGATTCTTCATACGGTCATACTGTAACTGTCATTAATCTCCACTGATGGTCAATGGTCAATATTTATGTAATATTTATGTAAGAATCTTAAAATTAACTATTTTTATGCGATAAATGACTATTACAATAAATAATTAAACGCGTATTAAATTTCATAAATGAATATTAATCAATCGATGGAATTTTGTATAATTTAACACACGAATACAATAAAATACGGATAAATATCAGAATATTTTTATAGAGATTTTATATTTTTATCTCTTAACCGTAAGTCTATGATAAAAGTGAATATTTTTCCAGTGACAATTATTACGGAATTTACTATAATTTTAAAGTGCATTAATTTAAAAGTAATTTGAAAATTTACTGATGAACATCATAATCAGAGTGTGACAATTGTGCCACTATTGTAATTAGCCAATAAAGCATTATCCATGCTCATATTAAATGGTTTTGTACATTCGTACATTTTCCCAAACAATTCCAATTGCAGCTTCTATCGGCGGCGGTGTCTTTTCCGTGAAAAAGATCCTGAAGATGACGATGAATTTGATGGTGATGGTGATGATCGATTTCGCCTATTATTAGATGAATTTCTTATATTGGAATTCGAAGGTTTAGAATCTTTCGAATGTCTTTCCTTTTGTTTATCATCTGATCCTTTCTTTTCGTTACTTTTATTTCTGTGCGAATCTCTTTTATCAAATTTAGCATTTTGCGATTTCCTTTCCTTTTCTAACATTTCTTTAGTCTCTGGTAATGGTATATCAGAGATTTCAAAATGTTTATCTCTATTTTTACTATTATCAGACACATCTTTTCGTGAAATATTAAAGTCATTATAAGAACCATCAAAATGTTCCTCAGAAAACCCCGCATCATATGTCCGTTCATTTGATACAGTTTCTTCTTTATTAACTCCAATGTCCGGATATGAAAATGTCTTTTTGTTATTATCATTGCGTGATGTGTCAGTATTTGAGTGATACTTTTTGTCATGCGATTGATCTTTTCTCGATTTTTTTGCATCATTCGGTGGTTCTTCAGTAAATACTCTTCTTTTTGCATTTGAATTATCATCATATATCCTTTCATCATTTCGATCTCTGCGGTCGCTTTTTCTTTCTCTATTCTCATGTCGAGGATCATCTTTATCGACATAACTAAATCAATTAACATATTAAATAAGTTCATATAATGTATAAAATATCATATAATATATAAAATATCGTATAATATCATATAATATCATATAATATATATAATATATAAACACAAACCGGGGTCGGTACGGAGGTCTGTAATTTCTTCTAAAATGATCATCGAATCGCGAACGCGATGAAAATGATTCATCATAATCTCCTCTAAAAATTAAAATTCATTCAAATCATATATAAATAAAATATGAAAATATGTATCACATACTTATTTGATTTGGCAATTTCATTGAGTGTCTTCAGTCGTGACTGTGCATTTCTCCAGTGCGGAGGTGTTTCACTTCCTGATCTTTGATGATCCGGTGATGGCGTACGGTAACGCTAATGTAAATAAAAAATAATGTTAAATCATAATAGAAATAACCATTATATAAATTCTCACTCTGATTCCTCTTCCTTTAATCTTACGTCCCGATCGTGACACTGATGGTCGATATCTTCTCCCATACGCCCTCTCATAATTTGAATTGTTTCGGACATCAGATTGAGTGTCAGGGTATGGGTTTTCGTTTTGTGTCTCCATTTGTTCAGCATTTTCGTTTAAATCGACTTTTCGAAGTAAAAATTTATTTATTGGGATTTCCGGTATTTCATTGGGATTAACACTGCTCTGGAATGTTTCGGCATCATCAGTGCTATAAAAACAATTAAATAATAATGATATTATTTAAAAACAATAATCAAAACAATACATTGATTTTTTCTCGTCTTTTCTCTTTGAATCATCATTAGATTTGTCCTTTTTGTGTTTCTTTTCCTTTTTATGTTTTTTCTTTTTCGATTTTCTTTCTTTAGTTTCATCATCACTTGAAATTTCTCCGTCTGATTTCTTCGATGACTCTTTCTTTCTCTTTTTCTTATCTTTACCCGTATTTAAATAGCATATTATTTGTGAATAATTGAATCAAAAATAATTAAATTGCATACCCTTATGTTTAATCTGTGGAATTAACTGTCCACAATTGGCTATTTTAATATCAGTCAATGGTCTATTACTTTCTTCATCTATCGGTTGATTTTCAATTTGAGTAACAATATCCTGACCCGAAATTACATGACCGAACACCACGTGAACACTAATGTTATAGCGCAAAGTTTTTTGCATAAGTGTAAAGTGAATCAACAGAAAGAATTAAATTTAATTAAAAAGTATTGAAAATGCAATCAAAAAAGTTATTAATTAAAAAGTATTAAATGTAAAGAAATGATCATTCATAAGCCCTAAAACCATAATAATTTATGGATTATTAATTTGTTAATTGTTCTATAAAAATCAATATAATGAAATGTTTACCCATCCAAATGCGGTGCCGGTTTTGTTGTACTAAACATTGAAATAGATTAATCACATGAAAAATCACAAAACATTTAATTTACATAAAAAACTGTGATCCGTTCGTATGTTTGCCTCTGTTTGCCATTGAAAGGAGAAAGGATTTGTCGTGTTTCATTACGAAATTCTCATCTGAAATAAACGAGAATTTAATAAATCGGTAATCGGCGGTCGTTTCGATCATACCATTGAATGTCCCGCCATATATAGATTCTCCGCCCCTACCATTTCCTGCATCGAAGTGAATTGATTTGCATTATCAAATCATTAACATTTACTGCAATCGCAATCATCAATCGCATTCAAAATGTTTCAATTATTATCATCAATACCCATTGAGAAATCACCGCCCTGAATAATGAAATCCTTCACTACACGATGAAACACCACATCTTTGTAGTGCAACGCTTTTCCCGTCGTTTTCCCGATTCCGCTTTCGCCTGTAATTACAGTTACAATTACAATTACAGTTACAATTACAGTTACAGTTACAATTACAATTACAATTACAGTTACAGTTACAATTACAATTACAATTACAATTACAAATATATTCATTTAAATCGACATTACAATATATACCATTAAAATATACTAAAATTTTTATTATTTAATCACATACCGGTACATAACGATTTAAAATTTTCACATGTAATTGGACTTATGTCATCAAAAAGTTCAAATATGATACGACCGACTGTAGTGAGAGATTAAATATAATAATTTACGTTAAATAAAAGTAAATAATAATGTTGTAATGCGAGTACCGTCATTTTCCCCAATTTTTATATCGAAAAAGCATCGCGATCTGAACTTTTTGTGTTCACTCATTTCGGGTACACTTTTGGTTTAATTAAATTATGTTATAATTGCAATGAAAATATAGAATAACCTAAAACATCATCAAAATATTACTTTTATTACATATGTAATAATGAAAGAGCAATACATGTATGGTCGTAATACCGGATATTTCTTACAATAGGCCTGTCAATTCCATAATCTCATATAAGCATTTATTAATAATCGATGATCATTTAAATGCAATTAAAATGTATACATTTTTCTCTTAAAATAACAATAATTGACATTTTTGCATTATACAAAATCGATATAAATAATTATAATGCGCATAAA
>LBFL01132302.1:9138-29201 GCA_000988845.1 Hypochthonius rufulus
TGTTAAAAATTGGGATTTATTAATTTATGTTAAATTGTAAAATGCAAAATGACATTAACAGTGTCAGTGCAGGGATTGAGTGATGTGTTTTCACGTGAATTTCGTTAATATTTATGTAATTTTAATCCCTTTAAATTGGTTTGTAAATCGTTGGCCCATAAATTGCTTTAATTGCCTGTGATATGAAAGAAATGACTCTTCACGTATCTTTAGGTTTTACATCTCTTCTCTCACTTTCCATTGGTTTAGTGTTATGATTATCGCAGATGTTTTCTCTTACAGAACATTCTCATTCTCCTCTCTGAAAACGCACGTTTCTTGAGGAACCTTCAAAAGTTCTCCTGTTTCTGTGAGTACCCCAAACATGGTCATGAGTGTATATCTGGACCCTGCCCCAACCCAATGGACCGCACTTTCGCCACATTCGCTCTCTTCTCTCTAAATCCATCCGTTCCTATCGCCTCCTCTTTCAGGTCTCACTGTACTCACTGTACTCCAAAGACTGTTCCACAGACCTTCACTCATTTCTTTGTGGTAAATCTCATACTCGTACCATACCCGTACATCTGCCCTTAAAAATCCCGACAAAAGAAGAGTATTGTGTCGTGCGACATATTGAAACTGCAGTTCCTTGTATTTTGCGGGGAAAAACGTGAACGGAAATATATGAAAAAAGTTAGTAATATTCGGGATTTACAGTACAAAATTAGGAATTGTAATTCGGCAGGAATAGACATGTAGAATATGGTGTCAGGGTCATGATGAAAGCCATCGAAAGCCATCCACAGACACACACAGACGATCCCCATTGTCATAAATGAGTCCCCATGCCTCAGGTTTCCGATCATTTTCGTATCCCCACCGTAACTCCGATGTATGACAAAGAGACTTTCAATATTATGTACATAATAAGTGCATGCGATGAAAGGATCTGCATTTTAAGGTAATTCGTGAATTTTCTCAGACTCCTAAAATAGGAGAGAATTGAAGAGAATTGATGATTCCGATTGACGAGTCCTAAAGGAGAGAGACCCCCACAGTCCGCACAGACCTAGACCTAGACCTTGTGGATATGTGTTGTAGAAAACTTGTAGAAAGTCGTATCACTTTTGAATGAATCGTGCCAAAGAATTGGGATAATAAATAAATAAAAAATTGAATCTCACGACGGAAGGGAGAAGCATCAGAGCACCGCTGATGGTGCTGATGCGGACTCTGGAATATTGCATTTTCTTTACTTTTCCATAAATCATCTTTTTCCAGCGCTGTATACATATGTTGTAAAGTATATTTATCATGATTCTCTGTACCGAAATGCGCGTGAGTATTTGGCATTGAGCAGGATGTGCAAAATAGAAGTGAACCGATACTACTCGCTCATTGTTGCTCATTGTTGTATAGATATTGTGTATTGTAATAATAAATAACATGCATGTCTTTCGGTGTGTCCATATCAAGTATGCCATTTGCAGCTATCCCTTTATTCATAATTTCAAGGACTCGACAGGTTTAATATTAGTCTCTTCTTTAAAAATTTTCATCTAAACACTCACACACATACACACACGTATTATACATGTGCCCACACGAATTTCACCACCGTTGGTTCATCACGACTTTACGCAACCATCATTAAACTCCTTTTATGCAATAAAAGGGGTGAAAGAAAAATGAGAGTTGTTTAAAGTCACCACCCATTGCCATGCCATACCATTGCCATACCATTACCATACTATACTATGCCATACCATTGCCATACCGAAGTGATGTTCTGCTAAAAGTCTCAACTTTAACAGCCCAAACATCTCTAACATCTCTAAAGCGTGCTTTTAATTGGAAATTTGTAATGGCATTATAATAACATTCTTTTATTATCTTATAATGGGAGTGCATTCAAATTGTGTGCCTCATCATTGCCAATCATTTCACTGCGACACACACATACACACAATTTAATATAATAATAATAATATATAAATATACTGTTACTGTTACTTATATTTATCAGTATCACGCAAACAGTGCCAACAGTTGAAGTGTTATCTTTTTTTATAATGATTTCACCCATCGAATGACTTTGCATCACCGTACGGTCGTCGGTAACGACCAAATCCTGCTGAAGGTTTTTTCATGGCTCTTTACAGCACAAGAGAATCTATGATTATCATTTAATTCTAATATCATACAATTATCGCGTCTCACCACACATTCATACACAACTTTTGCCCTTTCATATTAAAGAATTTATCATTCCCTTTTCATAACTGAGCCCGATTATGATAATCGTTATCACTGCAACACTCGGGTTCTTCAAGGCTATGACCCAACACTGGTGACCGATAACAGTTAACATTTCTATCATAATAAATGTACTATCGTATGTTTGACTCAATCAATGCTCTCATATATGCCAATTATATCATGAAATTGTTTTTAATGTTTAAAAAATATATTGCGGCATCACATATCACTCACCTCTTGTAAAGCATTTACCACAATCGTTATCTCTGTGATTGTCTAAATGAGTGAATTTATATTAATTTATATTATTTTAATATCTCATCTCTCGCATGACTTGAAACGGGACAAAACTTTTTTTTTTTAATTCTCTTCTCTCCCCTTTTGATTATACCCTCTTTCTTTAGATATTACTTTTATGAGTTATGTATAAGTAGTGTCTCATTATATCAATTTGTCTGTCATTGAATTGTAACGCGAAAAAAGTGACCATTTCTATGTGAAATGACATTAATTAAAGGAGCGATGAAAATTGAATGATTATCATGTAACGATGGAAATAATTAAGAAAGGTATGGACACAGTACCAGTTTATGGTTAAGATGCGAGTGCCGTGCAAAGCACGGATTTTGCCATTCCCCTTTTGAAGGTTATTTTTTGTGTAATATTCGTTCGGTGAAAGTGACTCGAACCATAGAAATGTACAGCCGAATGCCTTTGGCAGCTAAAGGCATCTCAATGAAGAAAGTTGTCTTACATCGGAAAAGCTGCACCCTTAAACATGTTGACCTTCATCAGTGTGGCCATGAAATGAACCAAATGCAACAGAACCAACAGCAGCACTCAAACAGGCGATGCCATGAATTGTTGGACTGTCTCTATCATTCTCCAATCACTTTCTATGGAATAAGCATACACACACCACTCTCACTTCGCAGGTATACTCAGGTATACACTCATATACAGACAATTTCCGTATCAAACTCAATTGAATGGCATCAGTTAAGGGCTGACACTGCAATGAACGCTCCGAGGCACTTAACTATTAACTATCAGCCTCTAACATTCCTCAACTCCCTTCAAGAGTTGAGGTAATCAAGAATATGGAAATATTTGAAGATGAGACCCGAGTTTGTAATTTAGGCGAACATTAATTATATCAAAACCCTGTGATGAGAGTTTTTAAGTATTCAAATATTAATGGCACAGAATGGGATCGCATTTTTGTTTTTATGTCTCTTTTTATGTCTCTGCCTTTTATTGAATTTCCTGTTGCAAATCCCACTGCCATTGGAATAGGTTTGAATGGATTAAGATGAGAATAAAGGGATTCAAACGATTCAAAGGCCGTCATGTCCTTGAATTGGGCAATCATATGCCTGATAATGCATTACAATATTTTTAAATTCGTTTATCGCACGCTTAACATTTATACATTTCTAAACCGTGATGAAAGTCAAAGTCAAAGGTAATTTCAATGTATTTTCAATGCAATGCAATGCAAATACCCTTTTTTACATGATTGCGCATCAATGAGTATATATGTTTCACTTTTCCCGACCGATGCAAGTATTACATTTCGCATACAATTATATGAAATTATTATTACACGATTCTGCAGCGTTATTTATTATTATAGCGATTTCCTTGACCCAAAAGGCATGTAAAGTCATCGCTCTGATGTCACTTAAAACCAAAAATGTATGCCAAATGCTAAATGCTATAATATAATACATGCACATTAACATGGCATTGGATCTGATCCTATTATTCGTACTTTAATTGTTCGTGTAATTTCAGTTGAAATTCGAGTTAAAAGGTCTTTCTTTTCTCTATTTCGGTGCGCATTAAATTTATATTAAAAATTAAAAATTAAAAATTATATTTAATTTCAATCATTTTCATAATTATGACAAAAAATAATGACAAAAATAATTGATCTGAAATCGGAAAATCATCATTTTCATAAATAATGATAAAAATAATTGATCTGAAATCGGAAAATTTTGAAAAGAAAAGCGATCGGAAAATATGGGAAAAAACACGTATCAATAATGGAATTTTCTTTGTCATATATTTTTGTTCCCATTGATACTGATCCGATGATAGTCTTTGAATTGTGTCTTTACCTACCGGCACAGTGATGATTGCAAACGAAGAGCTAATATTATCAGTGACAATACCTGTCACATGGTGTTATACATTTGCATCTGTCACGGGAAAAACTTTTGTTAATTCAAGAACATGAGGAACGAGAGGAAAATGAAACTTTTAGTAAAACTAAATAATAATAATAATAATAATAATAATGGTGGCAACAGTAAAGTGGAAGAGAAGAATGAGGTTTTCACCTTTTTTCGGGAATTCCCTTCGACAATAAAATTACTTTTGAATGCCAAAAACTCGCGATTATTTTCCCCGTAAAAGAAACGGAAACGCGACCGGTGAGAGTGATGCTTCACGCTGATGACATAGTATTGGTATTACATCCTTTTGCGATCACCTGATATAAGTGAAAGACTCTATTTCCATGTGATTTATACATTATTTATGTATTATTTATTTAAAAATATTTTATAATGGGTGTTGGTGTTAGTGTGGCATTAGTATGGCATTTATAATAAATGCTAATGTTTTCCCACACCCATTTTCACAGTAAACAATGACAGTACTTTGTAATTGCATTGATAAGTGTTTTCACAATTGAGGGGCATTAAAACATTTCTCGTCTCTTCAATTTATATTATTGAATATATTGAGGCGATTTGATTATTATCAATGTTTTGTTTGAAATTGACTTAAGAGATAAGAGTTCTTTTGATTTATAAAATATTATATTTGTTCCATCAAATCCTTCATTCGCATTGAGATTGTATTGAAATTGTACTGAAATTGTATTGGAATTGTATTGAAATTTCCCATACACTATTGGATCTTTGGAAAGCGTATTGAGGAATATTCCTTAAGGCAAAATGCACATATACTTTTCCCTCTCCTTTAATCTCTAGTGTCTTACGATGATGAATTTGATTTATTTTAATATAACACGATTCTGACAGTTGTAGGGGTGCATTAACAACAATTGAGGCGCATTCTTTGCCCCTTACCTTTTAGAGTAAACGTATTGAAGAGTCCCGATTATCAACTATTTTATTATTGTGTCGACTCTTTCAGTTGATTACGGCATTCATCTTCACATGTGTTGCTCTAAGAGTGGGAGAGAATCTGATGAATAAACAAAAAATAAAGTTACGGTTTTTTCAATTCACCACTCTCTAAAATCACAAAGACATACACGAGTGTGCACAATGCTATTGATAATGGTGGATTCGGTATTTGCGAAGGATAAATCATTTTACCAGAGAAAGGGAAAGTTTCTGCTTAATTCTCGTTACGTAATACTGTTTAATACTGTTTCTGTTATTCATCATTAACTTTGGATTACGATTATCGTGTCATGTTTTTTCATGCCCTAAGAAAATGTGTTTTTCTCTTTACAGAACATTGAGCATTTTCGTAATGAATTCCCAATGCCAAACTATTGGATTATTAACATTTAAGCATTGACATAATATCATTGCCATAATATATAATAACTTTGGAATACAATAGATTTTGCAATACCTTTGCAAATACCTTTGCAATTGCCCCGCATCAATACACAGACCTTTTACATCTCTTTCCACACTAATGTATCATCGCATTGTCCTTTCTCATTATAATTTCATCCTCCTTTTAGTATCGGTATTTCATCATATCCGTTGGTTTATATATTCATTATTATACAATAATATATTCGACTATAATATATAGAGTTTTATCTGTGACGGAAATCATACGAATTTTTATTAATAACTCCACAGTTGCGGCATTCGCATGGTACTGACTTTACTGACTTTTGTTACTGATGAGTGTTTTTAATTCCATTTTCAGGGGAAAGAGGAAAAAGAGTGACTCTTTTGTATTTGAATTGAATCGAATTCAAATACATACATTCACATACATTCACATACATTTGTTGGTGAATTTTTGTGTAATTTTTGTGTGATTTTTCTCATGCCCCGCAAATCACTATTTAATAATGATAATCTCCGAGAAATGAAAATATAATAAAATGAGAGGTTTCGGATAATACTTTTTCGCGATAACAGAGTTAATATAATAAAAGGGTTTATTGTACTTTTGCAATTGCAACGCATTAATGCATTGTGATTTACATAAAAGTATAGTAAATCCATGACAATGTTAAGTTTCGATAATTGATTTGCAAATTTTTTTTATTGAATTTTTTATTTATTTTATTTTATAGTGAATTTTTATAATAATTTTTATAATTTTTATAATTATAAAATAATTGGCACTGAATTGATATGCAAAATAAAACTAAAATTGTTTATTAGTGTTTTGTTAATATACAATTTAATGTAAATCGTTATATAATTCCATAAATCTTATCGGAGAAACGGCATTTTCCTCCTCTAAAGTGTTCCAATTTAAATTGAGGCTCCATTATTATCGCAAACATTAAACCACATCTGAGCGTTTCGTTAAAACATTACATACCTGTATCTGTAATGCAATGTTTTAGGAATATTAATATAATATTGTAAAAAATAGTGTGGCAGTGAATGTAACACGTCACTGGTGTCGTCACGGATTTGACTCTAATGGTTTCATCCCAATTCTAGTAATATGTGTGTCGCGTACAGAGTGTGCAGTGTAAATCGTGATCACGGCCAATGCATGTCTCTCTTAAAATTGCCGTAATACTGTATAATACTGTATTTAGTTTTTCACTCTCAAATGCATTCGCGTGAATCTGCGTGTTTAGTGTTGTGCTGCGGTCTTTGGCCTTCACATGTGATACACTTACATTGACATTATTGTACATCAGTTGTACATCAATTGATAATAGTATATCTGTGTACGTATTTAAGTTTTCGTGTATGTAAAATCTCGCAAATTTCACTATTGTCATATCCCTGAAGCATTTTTTCGTGTAACTCTTTGAGAAAAGTTAATTCAAAAGTATATGTGATTCTTTACGATGACTCTTTTATAGTAATCAATTCTCACATTTTACGTATGAAAATGTTTAATATAATTTCATTAACTTTTTACTCGATTCTCACACATATATATTCCCTTTAATTTTGTGTGATTTTTAATTTTTCTCCGGTATTTTCTTCGATATTCTCCGGTATAAGATTTATGGAAAAGTCTGTGAAACACTATAATATAATGATAGTAATAATTGCTCAGCGGCATCGGCATTCTTAACTCATCATTTACTTTATTTTGCAGTGTATATATATATGAGAAAAAGTGAATAGACTCAAAGAAGAAGAATAAAGGTGTAACTCTGTCACGAGTGAAGAACACGCGTTGAGGTGTGACAACTCTGTCAGTGGAAATTGATAAAAGTGTTTCCGTTTCACTTTCATTTCACTACCAAAAAATAACATTATGAACTAATGGTGACATCAAAATTATGATGGACGGTGCCACAAGAGACACTCCACCGAATGGTGTCGGTCATCATCATTTGGCCGCAATCAATTTCGCTATGAAACCAATTATGATACCATCGACAGGTGCGACCCCACGAAACCCCACAACAAATGGTTTAGCAAATTTAATTCACAATCATCTCAACCATTCGCGGTCACATTCTGCAGGTTCATTATCACCCAATTTGCCGAGTATTGTGAAAGTCGAACCGCGCATTTCAAGTCCGTGTCTCAATAACTCGTTAAACGACGGTCATATGAATGCCCATACACCGATCTCATCATCGGGAAATGGCATTATTCCACCATCGAAAAAGATCAGAATGGATGATGGTAACTCTTGGGGTGGGATTATACCGCCGTCACCCGGACAATTATCAATCGGATCATTATCCCCGCCTCCACTCATGAACGGGCATTCGATGCCTCACATGGGCCATAATGGCCTTTCCCCGACATCGTCCAGTTATGACTCTTTCAGTCCTAATGGTAAGGAAATTGAATTTATTATCTGCCATTTTATTACCATAATTAAGGTTGAGAAAGGACAGTGATGTAATAGTTTATAGCGAAATTGTGCAATAATATAGCGTTTTCTATAATTTAATTTAAATTTAAAGCCGCCGCTACTATCTAAGGGCATATATTTTCGGTGAATAACTCTTAAGTGAGTTTATATTTAATTGAAGGAAAAAGCAATTTATATATGTTTAATATATATGTGTTTATATTGGCAAAGTTCAGCCAAAATTGACTCGAAGAATATTACTTTTCGGGTATGTGTATATGTATATGTTTCTCTCTCTGTCACTAGAAGCATGTTGAACGTGCGTGTATCTGTAAAATATCTTCAGACGAATGAAAAAATAAGATTTAAAGCAAAGCACATGCAAAATCCTTTTGCCAAATTATTTTAGGTTTTGCCAAATTATTCGTGATGATTCTAAGAAAAGGGTTTCTTATATTAGTAAAAATCCTCTCTGAATGTTCAACTTTAACGTTGTGTCGTTGTATAGTATTTGATGGCATAAGTCACTTTCGTTCACTATTATTTATAAATAATGTCGACACCCGAGATAAGTGCGACTTTTTTATTATTTAAATTATTCTATTCTTTAAACTTTTTTCTTTTAAACTTCAAATGATCGTCTTCAGTTGAATCGTAATGAGTTTTTTGGCAAAAACATCGAACACCACACACACGCCACATAAATGTGGGTGTCGACTGATTATAACCAAAACAATATTCATACATGAGGATCATCAATTAGATGTTTGAGACTAAAAAATTTGACGAAAATGTTTGAGACTAAAAAGTAAAGGGTTTTTGGGGAAAATGATTGATCCGCGCCCATTTCATATTTATGATAAATTTTAGTCAAATGTGTGTTTCTGTAGTTATATAATTTCCTTTAAAAAATGATATGATTGTGGGTGTTGACAATAAATATAACAGTAAATAATACTAAATATAACTAAAATCGCGGATCTCTTTTATATATTTAGTTTGTAACTAACACTATGCATTATCTCATAGGTAATTGGGGTGTTAAACTCAGGGAATTGAAAGAACATGACACTCCTTCACTTTACCATAATCCTTCAATTGATTGGCAATATTTTTAACATATTAATATAAATATTTAGTATTTCAATGACATATGTTCGATGTAAAATAATTCACACCGATAGTTGAATATAACTGATCGTTTATCTAATATTTACTCCATTAAAAATCACTGATCATTTATCGCCAAAACATGATTTGACCCTTAAAAACGGCGCTCTCATCTCAATGCATTTTATTGTATGACATATATTATAATTGATGTTTTTTGTAGAGGTGAAGTGAAAGATAAAGACTTTTTGCTCCAAACACTTGAATAATATATATATATATGTATATGTATGCATATATATATGTATGTGTATATACATATATATATATATATTATACGAAATGCGATGTGCGACATGTGCAAAAACATTTTGACCAAAAGAAATGTTTTTCCCCTTAAAGATTCGAGAACTGTTAACGTTTTGGGATTTTCTCAGTCCGATACTTGTACCCCCTAAAGATATTTTAGAGGGTACAGCAAAACTCGGCGATTGTCAAATGGAAATAACAGTAGGAGTTTGGGTTTTATTGCACGGGCATGACTGTGACTTGACCATGACTTAAACTTTATGTGTTTGTACCGCAATTTACGCAACAAAACTTTTAATGGCCAAACACTGAGGGGCCACACTTTAAGTGAGTTCCGGGTATATGTTTAGTTTTAGCGCAGTTTTGGTCCTCACAGTTTTGGCCCTCAGTTTTGGCAGTATGAAAATATCATTATTGGTTCAGAGGGGGCATATTTGAAAGTATCGCGAAACTACACTTAAGAGCCCATTTTTCCTATTATACTGTATCATTACATTACATTACACCTGTGTTTTGCTATACGATGCATGCACTATACAATTGAGTACAAAATTGTTAATTTAACCTTAACACTAGAAATAAAAACCCAATAAATTAGTAATTTTATATTTATATACAAACTACTCCCTTATGATGAACCTATTTCCAACTTTTTTCTTCGAAATGAACCATAAAATAAAATAAAATAAAATAAAAATACTTAAAGAGTACAACTCTGCTAATTGTAATTAAATACAAATTTATTATGAAACTGAATTAACGTTCGATAAAAAAAATTAGAATTTTCGAATTGCGATACATGTAAACCTCTGTATCGTAAACATAAATCGCAATCTGTAATTAAATTTACAATATAAAAATTTTCACGTTACAGAGATTTAAATAGAATAGTTTTGTAAGAAAATTTTACTGAGATTATTTGCTTTATTCAGAGTTGATATGTATATATACATATATACATATACCTCCATACATACATATACATATATATATATATTTTAGAGACATTCTCAAAGGAAATTTGAGATGATCGTAACGTTAAGAAATAGATTTGAATCGTTATTTTTCAGACTCATGAATTTTTTACAAACTTTAAACAAACTAATCATATAGATATACGATTCTACCATAAAATTATAGAATTTTATTGAAATTACAATAATTGGATATAAGAATTTAAATCTCAAATATTAGTTTAACATTTGGCAATGAAAATATGCAAATGATACAACAATTACAATGATTATCGAAGATGTTCTTCGGGAGTTGTTTGTAATATCCTTTTATAATCGGTAATAAAAAATTCAATGTTATGATATTTGAACCTAAAAACATAACAAAAGAGTGAAAACTTTTGAGGCAAATGTTTGTGAAAATTGAATTGAAATTGAATTATATAATTTTTTATATAAAAAAATTCGTTATTTGATTGAACATAATGTCTGTGAAATGTGAATGTTAAATGATAATGGTGAATGATAATGATTTAAATTTGTAAATATTTCAATAGAATTGATAATAAATATATTTAGATAATTAGATGATTGTGTGCAATTTTAAACCCTATTGTAATTTTATAATAATAGGTAGATTGGAAGTGAATTAGGCTCACTACGATTGTAATGTCCTGGTTTAGTTTCCCACTTTTACATAACTTAATCTCTCTGTATTTTCATCTCTCTCGTACTTAACTGTCCCATTTAATTCCCGATCGTGAAAATTGTGTTCATTTCAATGTCCCCGATTCAAATGGGATAATATAATATTACATATTATGTCGTTATTTCTTAACTTGACACTGAACTTTGGTGTACTCATTTATATCTCTGTACCCTTAAAAAGGCTGACGGCACAGGTGCAACACACAAAACAGGTATTGAGTGTACAGGTATATGTCCAGTTAATGCATTAGAAACCTTTATTTTTGATTTTGTTGGTGTTGGTTAATGATATTTCTTATGTATTCTCGAAGGGGGTATAAAAGTCATGGTGGCAGTGTGCCTGTCCTGTCGGACCGGTTTATCTGCTTTTTACGAGACTTTATGTATAACTTTTATGTATGACTTTTTGATTTGATGAGAAAGAGAAAGAAATGTTTGAGAATCTTTGGCGCATATCCTTTAGGCATGAGTGGCATTACGAACCGGTTACATACCAAGTGCTTTGCCCTTTTATTTCACTATCCTCACTGCCATTTTTTATTATTATTCACCTTCATTCGTTCACTCCATTCCATCATTGCCTTTGTAAATTGCGCAAAAAGCGATAGGTAAATGCACCTGCACGATGCTGATGATGGGAATCACGTGACGAGAGAGCAGAGACCTGAACAAAATAAGGGGGGAATGGAACCGGCGCATACTACCATCACAACCAACAGGCGCATAGAGCCTAAATGTGTAATCCTAAAGGCAGTGATAGTGCGGAGCTGCGAGTTGTGGAGTGTTCGCTTCAAGGGATGCACACAAACCTATTTAGTTTAGTTTAGTTCGGTTCTCCCATTCGCATCATACCATCACCGTCTTAATCGAGATATTCCATAATATTCTACATATTCCATACTAAACTGGATCCGTTAGTGCTTCTGTGGCTCAGTCACACCCGAGCCGATAAAGCCGTTGAGGAGTTCTTAGATGGGCCAAGTGCAAGCACTGCCGGAAGTTCCGACACCGGCTCCAGTGGCTCGGGGTATAAGAAGGCCCGTGCCACATTCCCCGACGACTTCTTGAATGACGAAAGTGTTAAGCTCGGGCCGTGCTCCGTCCCTAAGATTAAGAAGGAACCTGCCGAATCCTCACGTCCGTCCGCATCCGGTGGACTTCAGCCCATCGCTCGCAAACGCGCAGCTCTACAAGCTGCTGCTGCGTCAGGCACGATCGGGACAGGTCTGTCCGAAAGTTCGCCGGAAGTATCCTCGAGTCAGAATGGGACGGGCATCAGTCCAGTGCCGAGTCTGGCGTCATCGGAGATCGGCGAAGTCGACCTCGACTTTTGGGATCTCGACATACACGAAAGTTCCACTTCGCATTCTTCAGGTAATGCATTCTCATATCCGCCATAAGAGGCGACTTTCGGGGCTCTGCACTCTTCAGGTAATGCTTTCTGATGTCCGCCATAAGAGGCGACTCTTTCGGGGCTCTGCACTCTTTATGGATATTTAATGAGAAAGAGATGATCATATTCGTATATTTTCTCTCACCATTAGTTTCCAGTCTTACTTAAGGTTAAATATTTTTATATTGTTTCTCATTGTGCTGTACGCTGATGAAAATCATTGCAGAAAAGTTATATATGAGATAAGAGATGCTTAAAACAAAACCAACACAATACCGCTCCTATGAGTGGTAAATTAGAAATAAGTCATTTATTTCAGCAAAAATATCGCTATAATAATAATAGTGTATGTGTGTGTGTGTGTGTTGCGTGCTTAGAGATTACGATCCTCATCCAAAGGGAGTTTATATTGCATTAGAATTACATTAGAATTGGGAATTAAAGAGTTGCGATGAGAAAAATTCCCGATTTTATTTGTTGTTTCATAACCATATTGAGACGCATATCATCACATAGCATCACACGCTACTTTGTGATTCACTGATTCGACCATTTGGTTCTTATTATATTTAACTTTTATGTTTCATGAGCCAAAACATTACCGATAACGTGAAAATGAAACTCAATACATGAAACTAATACACTCAGACTGTGTCTTTCTGCAAAATGCCACTTTTATTTGACTTTAGGGTTTGTGTAAACACTTTCGTTGGATTTGAATACTGAATTTTTATAGAATATTAAATTTATTAAATGTGTTTATCAATGCAAATGTTTGTATGTCGTGTCTGAGTGTTGATTATCGTCCAAATACCTGAAAATGGCGTAAAAAACAATTCCCCATTCTAATTGAGTCCCTTATCAGAGTCCCACTAACATTGGACTGCATCGATATGCATGCATATATATATAACACTGTGTATATGTGTATATATATGTATGTGTATATGCGTCGGATAAGAAATGGTGAAAAGTTTAGTGCACTCCAATGTTTATTTACACAACAAACATCATACAGAGACGCTTATGTACGCGTATGTATGACTTAAGACATTCATTGCCATTTGGGTTTATACTATTTTAGTGTTTTATATTCCATTACCCGAACACCCGAACAGTCTCTTCCTTCCATTTTCTCTTTAATTTTAGGGCGTGTTGCATAACACTCGTATTGGAGAGGTGAGAGTGACACTGCATAACCATTTCCATACCAAACATACGAAACAACAAAAAGAACATTAAACATATTCCCAAACATATTCCTCGCCCATTGCCAATGTCTGCATACAGAAGACCTTTTTATTTGCTATTAAATTGTTAGAGATGTGCTCTCAGATTCGGAAACTTTACGTAAAAAGTCATTATTATTCAACAAAAGTCTTAATCCCTATTTAAACATGTATAGTTATTCAGTCGTACATCTACGAGTGTACCTCTATAATCGCACAATGACTTTTGGACAGTCGCATACGTGTATAATATATATATGTATATGTAATATATATATATATGTACAGCAATTTATTGTATTGCATTATGATGCTCACATTATTAATACCAAATAATTGATATCGCAATTTCTGCTCCCGAATATCACGTACCAATACCTGTCTGTTTATCGCAGTGCATTCTTCGGTCGGTGATTAATTAGGTAAAAGGTTTTTTACTATATGTATACTCAGGTACTTTTTATGGTCCATTTAATTTGGTTGAGTCCCCATTGAATTAAATAATCAAAAGTCTACTATAAAATTAATAAAATCATTGTCTTTCTCCGCCATAAGCTTTTCGTTCGATAATTCGAGCATTTAGTTAATGAATGAAAAGTATTTTATGACCCTTAAAAATAGTGCTTCGAAATTCTCGGTAAATAATTGATTTGTTTCTTAAGTCTTTTATTTATGTTTTTATTAAGTTTCTGCGCTCCAATATCGTAGAGTGCATTAATGCTAAAGAGTGAATGTCACTCGATTTATCGGTTAATACACTTTGGTATTGATCTAAATTCCGAATCAATACCGAAACATATTAATGGTTAATGCGTTAATGTTTCCATTTTGTTACTATAGTTACTCTGTATGTGCATTGTACGGAGAGAGAGAATATACATACATACATATATATATGTAAAAATATAAAATTATATTAAAAGAATGATCCCCATTATTGTGTGTATAAAACACACGTATTACTTTAATCAAAGTTCCACTATACCTGTCGTATGCTATAAATGTAAGCGTAGAGTGCATTTACATAGAACTTTTACACTGTCCTTGAATGCGGACAGTGACTGCGTACGTCTCGTGATGTGATATATGCATTTATATTTTATTTAATGTAAAAGTTTATTATGATTAATTTGATAAAATTAACTGCAGAACTGCATTCTTCGTATAGACTATCATCACATTTACAAACATAAAACACAGAAATTTATTGAGAAACATTTCCAATTGTAATGCAATACTCCCCAAAGAGGGGGATGAATTTAGTCGTTTTCTACTGACTCACGGTGACAGTATTTTTATTAATCACGTGAAAACTTTTGTTAAGAGGTAATAAACTATACACCAATGAGAGAAAACATTTAAAATTATTCATTTCAATTATCAAATGTATTAATTATCGTCATCTTTACCTGTCCTTAAGTTAAGAGTTACAATTCAAATGCAATTAATGACGTGAGAAAAACCTAATCCTAAAGTGGGATATATTTGACCACTCAAATTGGGCGTTTTGGCGTAAACATAATTCCTAATGTTTATATTGTTAGTCTATTTACCTCTACTGATAGTACATTTTAACCTCTATAACCTTAACATATATTGCTCAGTAACATATATTTACAATATAGAGGTTCGAGTCGAAAAGTTTTTTTACGTTACAAAAAACGTAATATAAAATTTTTACTGTACACAGAGTTAACTTTACGGAGGTTTACATGTATATGGTGATAGACAATGTGATATTTAAAATGAAAAGGTCGGCGCAAACGTATCCCATGCCATGAATTTGATGCACAAAACTGGCCTTTTAAAGTCAGGAGATGACCATTATTTTCCCTGATGAGGGATTACATTATATTTTTGTTATTCGCCTGAAGATATTTGTGCCTTCACATTCACTGTTCCATTCCCTATTAACCATTTTGAGTTCACCTTTCATCATCAAAATATTTTCGTTGCGGTATTGTGAAATATAATACCATATTATGCCATCAGCGAAGAGATGCAACTTTTTTAGGTTTATCTTTATCTTTACGCGATTTTAATTTATTTGTTTATTTATATGAGACCATTTGTATGGTATTTGTATGTACCATTTTCATAAAGTGCCGCATCCGATGTTCGGCATTCCCATTATCAAAGAGTCCCTCTCAATTACGTTGATTATTAATTTGTTTTTCCACTCTCAGTAAAGTAAACTGAGATCCAATGATTGGCGATTATCGTATTTCAGTGATGTTTCAACAGCCGAAACAATCGTTTTCACTAATATATTTGTTATAATTATGTCCGTGTATATTCGTATATCCGTCAATTGGACACTTAATGAATCATTATTAGTGATTCATTATTCGGTCTTTCATCGGCATAATTTGCAAAGTCATGTCAATTACGAGAGTTTTCATTATGTGAGGGGAAATATTTTTGTTTTTTTTGTTTTTGGGGAAAAAAATAATTTTAATTTCAGGTACAGTCACGGTCAGGATAAGTTATTTACTTTGTTAATGTTACTGTACTGCTCAAGTTGAATCTATCGCTGTTTATTTATATAGAAATATGTTATTTTCAATATATATATATGTATATATTGTATATTTATTTGTGTATTTTTTTCAAAAAAATTCACATTTAAAATTCAAGGATTTGTAAAATGATTAACGAATGTTTTTACTGTGATTATCTTATAGTACCGAACTTTTGGCCTCTCAATGCTCTTAATGCAATGTCCCTGTACTTGTATTATGCAAATATCATATCGCAATGTGTCTCTTCTATAAATATACGTTTGACAATTGCAAATACGCTTCTCTTTAAGACACTAATCCTATCGGAATACGTAATTCTGCACAACAATGTCAGACTGAGCCATAACTTAAGGGCGCTGAAAATGTGTTTACATAATTATCTCGTCATTTGTTATGAGCACGTATCGCTCGCGGGATATATATGTGGGTATATATGTATATACACGTAATGTATAAGTTTAGAACTTATAACGCACTTCGCAAGAAATGTCAGCCTTAAAAAAGGTGTATTTTGTTTCTATGACCATTTCTATGGGCATCTCCTGTGATGATCATTTTTCTTTCCTTTTCTTAACCATTGCCAATGAAAGAGAAATAAATGCACTCACAGTTCACGGTATTACTGTTCCTTTAAAACGTTCCCTTTAAAAATGCGTCTGATATTGTATAATGTCGAATGCCGCTGCAGTTGTGTAACTTTATGCTGAGGTAAGTAAAGGTGGCATCAGCATACACCAATATTTTTGCCTCGAGGTTTATGGGGCGCCTCTCACTGAACTTCTTCGATGTGAGAGTCTTCTCCATCATATATACACATGTATATGTAAGAATATGTATATGAAAGTCTCTGTTTATTTTCGTTCGCATTCCATTCATGGCTCTTACTATTTTTGCTCTCTGCAAATGCCTCTTACATATATATATATATATATATTGCCTCAGAATAAGAAACAAAGTCAAAGACATCGCATCCCTGAAACATATAATTGATAATTGTGCTTTTCGAACACAATTAATTTCAGTCATTTACTGCTAATGTGTTTCTGACATTTGCTTAATTCTCATACAATTTGAGTAAATCAATCGTTATGCAATGGTAATTTAATGTAAAGATACTTTTGAAAGGCCATAATAAATATTCGATAATTGTGTTGATATAGAATATTTATTTCGGTCGTCTCTACTTAGCAAACGGTTCTCCTGACCGAGAGGTCACCATGTCTGGAGGTTGCGGTCCCCAATTTATTCCTTCACATTACTTGCACTTACATCATCCCCTTCTTGAATCTGCCCTCCAATGGTTCCCCAATTTATAGCTCTTATGACCCCCTCAGTGATATTTGATTCACGATGGAGGAAGGGAATGGAACGGGAAAAGGAAAAGTGCTTTTATGAGAGGGTTTTCAATTGATGTTTTTATTTCGCAAATATTTGCATTTTTATTCGTCATTTTACCTCTTAACTGTGATTGACATTGTCTCGAATTACTCAAGAAAAAGCTTTTGTCTTATATTGTCTTAAATTGCGTAATGTGTTAGCGAATAATTAAATTATATTTTAGTAAAAGTAAATTATGCATTATTATTTAATAAAATTATATCTATGAAATGAGGTATCTTTAGTATGACAATAGTATATTAATAAATAATTATTTTGACATTTGAATTGCAATTAATTGCGTTAATTGTTTCATCCACAGGCAAAGAGGACATGAGTCCGCCAAACAGTGTCAATGGCTGCTATAGTGTGGACAGCTTTGGTGATCCTAAGAAAAAGAAAGGACCGGCTCCACGACAACAGGAAGAGTTGTGTCTCGTCTGCGGTGATAGGGCTTCGGGATACCACTACAATGCTCTCACATGTGAAGGGTGCAAAGGTAATTGCCATGACCTATGACATTACATGTCGAATTACTATCAACAGAAATATTTAATTGAAATTTGTCATTTCACAGGATTCTTCAGGAGGAGCATTACAAAGAATGCAGTTTATCAGTGCAAATATGGCAATAATTGTGAGATTGACATGTACATGCGGCGGAAGTGTCAAGAATGTCGGCTTAAGAAGTGTCTGAGTGTCGGTATGCGTCCCGAATGCGTTGTGCCCGAATATCAATGTGCCATTAAAAGGGAATCGAAACGCGCCCAAAAGGATAAAGACAAACCTAATAGTACCACAAAAGACGCGATGAGTCCTGAAAAAATGGAGGAAAAACCGAGTATCTTAACATCGAATACTGTTAATATTAATAGCAATGTTATTAAACCATTAACGGCAGCGCAGGAGGAGATGATCAAGAAACTAGTCTATTATCAGGAGGAGTTTGAGTCACCTTCTGAAGAGGATGTCAAAAAGATTACCGTAATTACCTTGCAATATTGTCACCGAATAATTACCACCGAATAATTACCACCAAGCATTTACCTAGATTAGTCCTGTCTTTAACCTTTCATTAATTATTAAAATGATGGATTCAGTTTCATAATTTCATAATTTAATGATTTAATTTAGTAAATTATATTTAATAAAACTAAAACTATTAAATATAATTAACTAAATTATTTGAAAAACTAAAACAAAAAGAACAAAAAATAAATGATGAGAATGAACCCATCATTTTAATGTATTTTAGGGAATGAGAAAAACTTTAGATATTCATAGTGACTTTTTAAAAAAGAAAAGTTATTAAACGATAAAAAATGTTAAAAATATTTAATTTTCCACTTTATGATTTGAAATAATTAATTACCGAAACTTTATAAATATATGAATTTAATTATTTAATTTAATATTTAATTAAATTATTAAATTAATAACGATGCAATTCTACCATAGCCATTCCTACTCGGAGAAAGTGAGGCCGACAGTTTGAAGAGGTTTCAACACGTCACTGAAATGACAATACTCACAGTACAATTAATTGTCGAATTTTCTAAAAGAGTCCCCGGATTTGATACATTATTGAGAGAGGATCAAATTACACTGTTAAAGGTAATTAATGACAACAATCGATTTGGTGAATACCTAATCAATGTATTCGATCTTAGGCATGCTCAAGTGAGGTGATGATGTTGCGGTGTTCGCGTAAATACGATATTAAAACGGATTCGATAGTATATGCCAATAATCAGCCATATACACGAGAGAATTACCGAAGTGCAAATGTTGATTATTCTGCGGATGCACTGTTTAATTTCTGTCGCAGTATGTGTACACTCAAAGTTGATAATGCTGAATACGCTCTTCTCACTGCCATCGTCATCTTCAGTGGTAAGTGATCTCTATATTTAGAATGGATTTTGCAATTTTAAACATTCCATATTTTTATATTAATATTTGTATTTTTTTTAATATATTAATATATATATTTTTTTAATATATTTATTTATATTCTTTATATTAACAGAGAGACCATCATTAATGGAACCTAAAAAAGTGGAAAAAATTCAAGAATTTTATATCGATACGTTAAAAGCATACGTTGATAATCACAGACCCCCGGGACGGTGCTATTTCGCGAGACTTCTCGCAGTACTGACCGAACTGCGGACACTCGGGAATATAAACTCGGAAATGTGCTTTT
>LBFL01132307.1:523-11634 GCA_000988845.1 Hypochthonius rufulus
ACAATATGAAAATCATGTTAAAAACTTCAAAACTCATTGCAACAATTAAAATGAAACCCGTTGCAATGCAACGCTCATAATAATCTATATCATAATCTATAATATCTATAACCATATCTATAATCTATATTATTAAAATATTAGAATATCTGGATGTATGTGTGTTTGGAAACAATTGAAATTTGAATTTCAAATTAAAAGCATTATTGTGCGCGTAGCGTAGCAACGGGGTTATTTCAATTGTTGCAACGGGTTTTTAAACATTTCATTTGAGCAAAAAATTTTGTGCATTAAATTTAATTGTTGCACAATATAAAGATGCGAAGCACCGGGATTTTGACTCGTCTAATTTAAAAATTCTAATTTCAATTGTTGCGGACAGACATACATATCATTAAAAATACGTGTTTGGGTCTGTGTGTGGCATATTATTGCATGACTGGGAATATGACTGACTCTTACGCAACTCCACCCTTTGCCTAAACCTGTGTATACGGAAATAGGAACACATCCCAATAGTGAATCATGTGAATCGGTGCATATACGAAATCGCATCTCTCATGTGCATTAAAAAAGTATATTGAAAAATATATCTTTAATTTATTATGTATAATTAAAAACATAATCACTAAATTCGGTAGAACATTCGCACGGATTAATATATATGAAAAGAAAGACATTGACATGGAAGTAAACGCCTCTAACTATAACTTAACTGTTTCATGTCGGAGGCTCTTAACGAGTTTTGCGGTCGCAATTAATTACATTAACTCATCCACGCGTGAATGAAACTCAACTTTAAGCCTCACAATATTCTAATATAAATGTGAAGGCGATACAAACACAATCAATATAAAGCATTTCAATGCACTTACTGCTTTAGCGACAATTGGAGTCTCACTTTTACTCTGTACCATTATTGAAACCGTCACACAATGATTCATTATGCATCTCACAGTTTAACACATGAAACACATGAAACACATGAACATCAACATGAACATGTCCTTAGCAATGCTGTGGAATGAGCATTTTCCATTCTTTTTGTTCTTACACTGTTTAATCCGTTTCACTACTGTTTGTTAATTAACTTTTCACTCTCATCACTCTCATCACTCTCAAACTCTATCATTGCATTTATCATTCATTCATTTAATGTTTTCCCATTCCATTCTAAAATGCTCATGTGTATGTGCCCTTTGAACTGTTATCTCATTCATGTCCACTGTCAAACACATGATTAAATTCATTAGGGAATGGATTCCATTGGGAGACTCCAATGGATACATTAAGTAATGTATGGAAATTATTTCCAATAACAATATGCATATTTTTGGCGTTTCTCTTAACATCCGCACATCATAATCTAAAGGGAATACATTGTTGTACAATACATTGTTATTGCCACGAGTGTTTTGCAGTAAAACGTAAACCTTTAAGTAACATTCTATAGTGTGGAATTATGGGGAAATATTTGATCGGTCCATTAATGCAATTTTCGACCGAATAAATTGCATTTATCCATAAGAATCATTTGCCATAGAAAATGTCTGAACTTTTGAATAAACGGCATATCTTTTCTTTATGTTACTATAAGTTTGAGTATTGCAGTGAAGACCAATGAAATCAAAGGATGACACTTTTCGCAAGTGATTGATTTTATTATCGTTCGGTGCGTCACTACAAAATATAATTTGCTTCGGTTTGTGGAGCAGAAAAATAGAGAATTACAATGAGAATGGATTTAGTGATGCTATAAAAATGTGTTACTTGAGGCCATGGGCGCCGGCAGGGGGGGCAAGCCAGGCATTTGCCCCTGGATTTTTGGAACAAACTAAACAGCCCTAATCCTAGGGCGATCCGTAAAAAGATCCTAGAGCGATCCGTAAAAATATTCTTCAATGGCTTAAACGTAAGTTTTTAAGAAAAAAATAATTTGTAAGCGTAATTTTCTGGACGCCCGGGGGGCAGGATTTTCTCCCCCCTTGGAGAAAATCCTGGCGGCGCCCTTGCTTGAGGCTCGTGTCATAGAAGAGTGTTGGTGTTGGAGAAAGTTATTTTTGATGTGATCTCATAGTATAAGATCAGAGTGTATATAAAGATCTCGGACTGAATGCACTCTTCTCATGGAAGTATATCTAATAATTTGTAATATAAGAAACCGCCACTGTTTAGGTCAAAATGCAGGGGAATTGAACAGACACAGGGATTTACTCTGCTTCAGTATGAATGAATGAGTTTTTCTATACGATGTTCTAATATCATATTTTGGTGATGTCAAATCGCATCAAAATTATTTTTTACGTATCACTTTCTTGACATATGAACAAAAATATGAGGATTTATGCCAAAAGACAAATATGGAAGTATAACAGATTAGGATATTTGAGATTAATTTAAAAATAGATTCATGTTTCGTATATACGTTTACGTTTACTCTGATTGATTATCTTTTTAAATTATATTTTTTTATTTATTTTTCAAATATTGCATAATATACTTTAATGGTGATATCAGATTAAAGTGTTTCTGATTAATTGATTTTAATGGTGATAAAATTATCGATAAATCGATATTTAATTTACAAGCATTGGAGTTTTAAACATTTATTGTATCATAGAGTATCTTACAATGTATTTGTTAGTACAAAGTGTATGATCTAAAATTTTCGATTTTAAACATTTTCAACGTCAATACAAAGTAACCTCTATAATTTGACATTCCCTAATTTGACCACCTCTATAAATTGACCTAATGTGTCAGTCCCATATTAAAGACCTATGCTAACCGATGAAAGCAAAAGATTCTCTAATTTCACAATTCACTATTTTTACCAAAATTTTTGCGCCCATTGAGGTGAAACTATAGAGGTTACTCTGTATATTCTAATATTATCTCCCAATGGTAATAACTTATATGAAGTGTCAAACCAAATTTCATGCAAAACTGTTTTAAAGTAAATTTACATTCATCAACTTTCATCTTTCCCTTAACCAACACATTCTATCATATATCTCGTTATAATAGATTTGTATATTGAGGGTTCGAATTTTAAAATATGATTTTACTGAACCAAAACCAAAATGTACCATTAAAAACTATCATAAATGTCAATTGTGAAATGTAATATTTAGCAAATGAAACATATTTAATGAAAAATAAAACATTTTCAATGAAAAACAATTTTATTTCGTTTCTAAATTTGGAATGTTTAATGATATTCTAATAATTCACTATATTCATTGTGTTAAGTCTTTTGCAATACACAAAAATCCAATTTTCATTTATCTTCTCATTTAGACATTTCGACATTTCGACACTCTATTTTAATTCTGTCACATTTTTCTTTAATAATACAATGCTAAAGAGATTTTAATTTCTATTTTTAGCGGAATCTTTAAACTTTAAATCAGTCAGAGATGCGGAAATTTGAGTTTTTTAAATTAAATACTTTTTATCTTTAAACGCATGAATTTTACTTTAATATTAATAACTATCATTTAAGGATTTTTTCAAACATAAAATTTTTTATTTATATTTCAGATATAAAATACAGATGTGCATTTAGTTTTATGTCATATAATTTAAAATGTTTGCGATTTTTGAATAAAAGATATAAAATTATTAATATGCATGACACGATGTATATTTATTTAATAAGTGAAATGCCTTTTTATGAAATTCAAAATGCTTTTAGGCTAAATTAACAACGTTTTAGACCATTTCTGTGATCCTTAAATTTTCATTTTAAGTATAGTTTTTGAAATTATATTACGCAAAAAAAGAATGATTATAAGTTTCAAAAAACAATATAAAATTATCTGTATTCGCCAAGGGAGGGGGTCTAGATCTAAGTTTTTCTTAGATTTCTAGGGGGTATCCCAATTTTTCTTGGTTTTTGATCAACTATTCACTTTTCTATGCATTTTCTTAAGCAATTTTTTCATTTTTCAAATTTTCTGGGGTTCCCTAATTTTTAGAGCTCTGGACTCCCTTGGCGAACACTGAAAATAATTATTTTTAAAATTAATATTTTGTTAAATATAAATTAATGAAATTATCTATAAATTATTTAAGAGAATATAAGAAAAAAATTCTATTCAAACAGAATGGGGAAATTGTTGATTGTGCAGTGGAAAATTGTACACCCCGTAGATTTATTGTCGATTGCCAAAACCCAAAATATAAGCATTCCACGAGAACGACTTAAATACACCCCTTCGAGATCATTATTGAATGAGTTTCATCTGTTAGGGAATAACAAAAACTGACATAACAAATTAGAAATAAATTACACTGCGATGAACGTTATTGAACCATCAGTAACTAAACTGTTCCAATACAGTTATTAACTTTAACTTTAGTCGCATTCGACTTTTATATTCACTAAAAGTTAATATAACATATTCTGAAAGTTAACGATTGGGACAATATAATGAAATTGTATTTCCATTATTTCGATTCTTATACCATAACAGACACGCAACTCTTAGCGTAGTCATTGATCCCACTCATTGAACAATTAATTTCTCCAGAAATTGATCACCGCCACTACCATCAAAATGAAACCGAAATGCGTCCACCGGAAGCACAACTTGTGAAAGACCAATTGAAAACACATCTGCGCCAAAACCAAATGCTTCCATATTATTGATCCGTCAATGGGAAACATTCTTGAACTTTCGGGCCAATTTAAAAGATGGTCTTTATGTACATATAGTCGCAAAATAATAGGCAATGACAGCATTTGGTTTGATATAAATGACAGTGTCGCGAATGTACAGTGCCGTACTGTGCTGTACAGTGCTGTACAGTGCTGTACAGTGGTGTACAGTGCCGTACTGTACCGTACTGTGCCGTACTGTGCTGTGCTATGCTGACGTTCACTTTTTCGCATTCAATAAACTCGATTTATTGTTAATACATTCAAAGAATGGAAACATCTAAAGAGAAACTCACTATTGTTATTGCTTTTACTATTGTTGTATTATCATAAGGAGTGAATGCTTTATTTATCATATTTTATCGATAGTTCTTTAGTTACTAATGAGACGCGATAAGTCCGTTGTTAAGCATATTCTGTATACATATACATGTATTTATAAATAATAATTAATTATTAATGTCCAAAATTCGTGAAAATTTAAATTTACGCATAATAATTTATAATTTATTAATTTCATTATAAAGATTTTAATGGATTATTTCTCTAATAAATATAATAATAATGGAAACATTTATAATAAATTCCACGAAAATGTCTATGTTCAGTTAATGTTAATGTTAGTTAATGGTTTTTACTATTAATTTCAGTAAATCGGTAAAATATGCAAATATTTCAAAAAAGGACAAAACATAGTATGACATTACATAATTTAAATTTATTCGCTTCCGGCTTAATTAACATTCATTATGAGTATTTATTAATGATCTAAGGACTCTTAAGTTATTGCAAAGTTCTTGCGTAATTAATTAACATCATATGCATATATTATAAAATATTTGTTGGGAGATGTATTATTTGGAATCGTTGTCAATTTGTGGCGGAACTGCACGCACGTCAAATCCATAATTAATAGATGAACCATCGAATGATCCCAATGAACTTGAGAATTGAACGACTAATGATGGTCCTGACGTTGTGAATATTGTTTTGAAAGGACCGGTCTAAAATATTATAATATATAAATATATATATATATATATAAATATATTATAATATATAATATAATATATAAATATATATATATATATATAAATATATTATAATATATAATATAATATATAAATATTTTTATATTAGTTTATTATATTGAATTGCGTAAAATACACATTTTTCATGGACCATTTCCTACGAATGAAATTTAGTAAATGTTCCATTAAATGCAGTTTAAAGATATATAAGATAAGTATGAGCTATGAACAGCTATAATAACAAAAGGGATGTTCCAATTTGAAAAATTCAGGAAATTCTTAATAAATTGGGAAATATCTTTAAGAGAAGAACTAAAAACCATGAAAAAATCATTAAATATATATCTCTATACTCCCCCCGGGGGTAAACCTCAGACAATCCTAAACAATGTTTGATAATGGAAAAATGTGTTTACCTGAGGTTTATTCATGTCACAAAGTTTGGTCATTAAATACGCCATATCGGGTTCGGAACCATCAAAAAGTCTAAGACTTTCTTGGCACAGAGTCACTCTCTCAATACGAAACCACACAAATTCCAATGAAATTAAATCTTTTGTATTTGTAGAGCTGAATTTATAAAGACACGTGGTATTTGAAGGATACCACGACCTTATGTTTGTCAATATATTAGATATATTAGGATCTGTCAGTTGTTTTTCTATAATGCAACTGCCATTGTGGAACTAAAAAAAAGTTTTAGTGAAGAATCCATTAGATTCAAATCAACTAAAATATTATTCAATGCATTTTATGGGGGAAAATGATAACGCGTGTTGAACATTAAGTGAATATCTGTTTTTTCAGGGGGAAAATTCTTTATGCGTATACAATTTTTTGAATAATTCAAATCTTTTGTTTCTTCTTTAAGATTTATTATGCATTATCAATCAAATTCATGGATGTGACTCGTAATAAATCCTCAATATGTTTACTTTGCTATACCTGAATTGATTGAGAATCACCGTTATCAATGATGGCATCCGCCTTAAAATGGAATCCGGTAGAGAGTAAAGGTCCTGCCGGTGATGTAACGAATTCGACCATCATATTGCTTGTGGAGGATATAATAATCGATTTGATGCGTCCCCTGTAATAGTATAATAATGGGGATCGTAACGGAATCATATGATTAACGACAAAGAATAGCGATTGCGTTATAAACAAGAAAAGGAATTTATGGGAAATATATTATTGTTTTGTCATAGTATTGTAATTTTAGATGATTTTAATTTTTTTTAAATTTTCAGTTATTTATGATATAATTTAAAATTTACTAAAACTAAATCCTAATCCTGAATATTTTGCTAATAAATAAATGGAATATATTTTCCAATAAAATCCTGTGCCTAATGATGGGAAATGACAGATATGTGAATCATCATTATTGGGAAAACTTAATTTTCTCACCGTCCGCAAAGTGTTGCAATAATAGGGCTGCTTTCATCAGGACCGTCATAAATGCGAACATAATCATATGGACATTCACTTTCTTTTGTTGTCACAGAACGAGGAAAGCACATTAAGAGGTTATCACATGACTGTCCATCGACATCAAAAGCACTCAGTTCTAATCCGACTAAACTCTGTCGCGCGCTGAGATGATACCTGTAAATAGAGCATAACATAAGCCTCTTATCGTTACCATGGAAAACATCGCATCACTTCGTCATATTAATTCATCATATTAGATACTGATATGCATCACTGATATTTATTAATGGATATTGTTTAGTGATAAATAGAAATATATGACAGTTAATGTATACGCACCGACATCGAAGATTTCGCGAATATATTCCGGGATAACCTGAATATCGGAAACACTTATGAATATATATATAAATATATATATAATTATATATAAATATATATAAATATATATAATAATTTAATTTAAAAAAGTTAAATTTAAATATTTTAAATTTAAATAAAATAATTTGTAGCAAACCCGGTGATTGTAGGAAACATCGCGGTCCGGGGGAACAATCAGTGTATGTTCTTTCGCAGTAAGTACCAGGAACGGGGATACCCCTTCGATTGGGGTACAATTGATGGAACTGTCCGTATCTCGCGGGAACTTCTCTCTGTTGTTCAACATTTACATCAAATTGAATATATGTATCGTGATCATAGCTATCAGCATGAAAGATGATCTTTACATATGGTGTCTCCGAAATGAAAGTTTTCGGCATATCGATTTCACCACAATAATAACCTAAAGTGTGATATTCCATTTACATATATTAAAATAACTTTGAATTAGGGTAATCACTTCTCGCATATTGTCGTGAATGCATCTTTACACATTCATTCAGGATGTGGTCACCCTACTTTAAATGCTCTTATATGAAACTGACCGGAATGGTCCCGATCTGAATAATTTGATTCACGATAACCGTCCACAATTTGGACATAACTTCCAACACAAGATTTTCTATCATCGGCCAATTCACCGATTTTAAATTTAGTAAACCGTACGAACACGACCCAATCATCTCGCATCGGACGCACCTTAATCCGGTATGCACAGTGCAAGGATTTCCCTTTATTAAATTGGGTGATCTGAGGACTTGAAACGGCCTGATAAATCTCTACTGTTCTGTTGCATCTGTCGACATCAGCTTAATTATAATTTAATTAATTACAATTAATTGAAAATATTATATAAAATTATATATATATATATTATAATTTTAATTAATCATCTAATTAATTTTAAATTCTAGATAATTTTCACTTTTACCACTTCTAAGGCTCACTCCACTTGATTCGGATTGAGTATGCACACATTTAAGTGTAAAAATGAGTATAAATACAGTGCCATAAAATAATATAAATCGTGGGTTCATCTTAACTAATGAAGAATTTAATATCAGTGCACTTATCATTTGAATGATGCGCCATTCTAAAATTTAGAGTATTTTAAAGTTTTTTTTGAATTTTATTTATAATTATAATAAAGTTTAGGTTAAGTTTAGGTTAAGTATTTACCTCTGTCATCATAACAAAGTGCTCAATGAATTTCATGTCCTTTAATATACTTTATGAGACTTTTGATAGTGAATTCGTAATAAGAACTAAAAAATAAAGATAAATTGAGATGGAAACGCATTAAGATAAACATTTTAAAGCGCACGCATCATCTTACCTCATTGAATGTCGTTAGTGTAGTGAATCCCCGGGATGAGAGTTTCAATGATCATCCTTGAAAATCAATTTTTAGTCTTAAACATCAGCCAAAGAGTGGCACATGCTGCTGATGAACAATTACAACATTATTTCAACAGATTTATTTCATTAAAATATTAATTATGAACGTTAATGTATAATTAATGTATAAGTAAAATCAGTTTCAAATAAATGTTACACATAATAATTATTGAAAATTTTAAAATTTATTTAAAATATTAATGAATTTATAACATATATCAATGAATGAATGATAATAAACTTTATAAATTACATAATTATATTTAAAACAAATATAATTATAAATGTCATTGAATTATAATGATAATCTTTTTACATTTTTATGTCTCTGAATTAAAATTAACGCATAAATAAATGATAATAAAATGACAATTAATTTAATAGAAATGAACAGACGCGGACTGTCGTTATACAATAATTGTAACGCTGTTTCAAATGACATCATAAATCCGAATGAAATCGTAATTAAAAAGTGTTCTTTAAATGCACCGATAAATCCCAAACCATAAATGGCAAAACCGATTATAATGAAAACGATTGATATTATAGCATCAGATTCTGTATAATAAAATCAGTCTTAATTTAGACAAAAATAAAATTTTAAAAATCACAATAAATGACACCGAAAATCATAATTTAAGATACGTTTTTGTTTTGCAATGCTCATTATCATATTAAATGATAATTCATCATCTAATTCGGGGGTTGCGTTACGACTCCTCTTTAATTGTGAATCCTCAAGACTCTTCTCAAATCTTAGAATTTCAAACAGTGAATCGATCTCCGATCCGAGCGTAATGATCATTCCTAAAATTGCCATTAATTGAAACAAAACAAAAAGATATTTCACTATACTATGATGTGATCTTAGGTCAATCATTTTGATTTCATTGATGTAATTATATTGGAAAATTACTCATCATTAACGTAAATGAAGAAACAGATAATTATGAAAGTATAAACATGAAAATCAATAATATGCGTTTAATTTATCACATGAGAGTGCGTTTCAGACTTTTTGAGAATCAATGACAACATTCATTGGCGTTGGCATATAATACACGTTCCCATAGGGTATTACACGTGCACGTTCGCGATATAAGAAAAATATATAAAAATATGACAAAATTGTTAATAATAATGATGATACAACTCCGAGACCATTTGTACTGTGAATATTGGTTATTAGCGATATCAATTCAATTAATGTGATCACTGTCAGGAGAGCACTATAAATGCATATCAATACGAAATATTCTTTTATTACTGACAAAAATCCAAACATATTAATAACCAAATGAATTATTATGAATGCGCATATAATTCCAATGATCGTCCCTTTAAAGAAACAATTAATTATTACCGCATTTTTCATACTTTACATACGATTATGTGAATCAATTGCTGCATCTTCTTTGTTAATAACGTAATGATTCTTTTCATAGGATGGGGTCAAGAAACTTATTAAATTAATTAGTATTATGATGGACAATGCTATCACTAAACATATTTTAGCAATTAACAGATATTTTACAACTTTAAATGCTGCTGATCTATTATTTGCCATTTTTATTATATATATATTTTATTATATATAAAAACACTTATGAAGTAATGAGAGTAAAATCTGTGTCAACAATATTATAGCTATAATAGCATAACAAAATTCTAATGTTATCCTTCAGAATCGTGCCCTTCAATCAGCAATTATTTTTTATATGACTCATGATGAAACTGTGATATGAATTAATTGATTGCATTAATTAAACCATGACATGGTTGTGCTGCAATTTATTTATCATGCAAATGTTTTATATAAATTCCAAATAAACTGAATGCACTTTTGTTAAGAGCAATGCAATTGTAATTGCATTTTAAGATTCATGAATTAACTTTAATAATTTTCATAATCAAATCACGTATAACTTACAATTAAATCAGAAAATTTTCAATGAAATGTGTATATGTGTGTATGTATATAATAAAATATCAAATCAATAAGATTTTTAATGAATATTATTTTTAGTAATAAATCGAATACATAATTTCAGAAATAAATTATCATGTTTTTGAAAAATGTTTTTTAAATTTAAAGGCACTCTGTTTAATACCGGATGAAATACAATACTCGTGATATAAAATTTTTTAAATAATATACAAAGGATATTGCACATTTCTAACTTTAATAAACAAAATTCTAATGC
>LBFL01132313.1:0-42001 GCA_000988845.1 Hypochthonius rufulus
GGGGGGGGGGTAAATTTGGAAAATTTCCAAAATCTGGTAGGGGGGTATATTTTCTGTTATTTTATATGTTATGGTCAGCTTCGAAAATCGCTAGGGGGGTTTACCCCTCCTCTGACCGAGTCTGCTGTATTTACAAAAATGTACTGAAATATTTGGAATTTTATTGTAAAATTTAGAAATATTCAAATATATTTAAGAATCACAAAATTTTGAAATCTATTGAAATATAATGACGGACCTCAAAATATTAAAAAATATTGACGCACAAATGATTCGCAAACATCCTATTTTTGCATGATTCGTGCTCATATTGAGTCATTTTAATCGGACGTCATTTAACACATATTGATTTTCAATAAGATTTCGGGCTTTAGTTGTGATTCATAACTAAAGAGTCGCAAAAATAAAATATTTTTTATGGATTGTGATATCATCAAACTTCGGATGTGTCCGAATCATGACAAAACATGACCAATGGACATGCATTGTTCGGGATTAAAAAAGAATATTTCAGGTCAAAAAGAATAAATTAGAATAATTTTAATCTTTGAGAATAAAAAGGATAAATGAGCATATTCGAGAATATTTAATGATAATTTGGAAAATTTAATCAATTTTCAGTCTAAAAATGTTAATCGTTGACTTTAATCATAAATATTTTGTTAATATTTTTACATAACTTTTTAGGCAAGTGCTGTTAGCATGTTTTTTGGGTATGTAAGGGTAATATTTAGTTGCATCTAATTATCTAACACCCTCTATATAATACACTCTTGTTTAGTCACGTGATATTGTATATTATAAAAACCCAATTTTAACCAAAAATAACAAAAAATTACCAATTAATTGAAAAAAGAATAAATCAGGATTTTAAAAGAATATTTTATAGCATAAAAAGAATAAAATGTGATTCTTTATTCATAACTTATGCATGTGCTGATTTAATAATATTGAATTAGTGTTGATTGAATTGTTCAATTTAAAAGTGACTGAATGTTTATAATTATGTCATTAAAACTAAAGGTTTTATATTGACATACATAAATGTATATGTGAATGAACGGCGGAAGTAAATGGGTGTTTCACATACAAATTTGTCTTTGTAAATGTAACTGATATTTTTCGCGTTTTTAATTAATTTATTATTATTTCGTTAATTTTAATACGACTGAAATCGAAAATTTCAATTGTAATTTAGTAATACAAAAAATAAGGTCAATATTAATAGTGTGTCAAAAATGCAGGTGTTTAATGCTAATATGATTATCAATATTCAGCTCCGATTTCTCAATTATCACATCACTCTTTACACATATAAACATGATTTTGAAAGATTTTATTTTCACTGACATTTGTCATATCTTCAGCTAAACTGAGACTGTTATTTGATAGAGAGTAATTCCATTCCTATTATTGTCAATTTTTTACTCTCGTACTTTATGATGCGATTGATAATCATACATTGTCTTTCATCAGAGAGTACCGTATTACATTTGGGAATTTATTTCCTGATTATGATACTGTCAAAAGTTATATCCTTTCGCTTTATTTATTTTCTTCGGGCAGTGTTTGAATTTCAATGGAAACGAAAAAATCAAATATTTTGAGACATTTCACCACTTTTCACCACTTTTTCCTTTACTCAGCGTATTTTGTAAGTCTTTAATGATCCTAAAGTATAATTTGAAACTATTCCATGGCAGTGATATATGTTTGAAATATGAATCCATTTTTGAGATTTTTTCATTCAATTTTCTGTTATGAAAAACCCCTGTCATTTGACTCATTATTTATCTGTTATCATTTTCATTTGCTGAACAACAAATGGTCACTTTCTAAATGATATTTCCTCATCTCATTTTCATAGTATTGCTTTAAATGGTAATGATAGTTCAGATGGAAATTAGAGTTTCAAATGTTCGCAAATTTTGGATTCCATTTGATTCCATTTGATTCGATTATGATCAAATCAAACCCATAGTAACGCATTCTCATATTAGTTGTTCTTATCTTAGGAATAAATTTATTCTTATCTCTTATCACTCTAATATAATTCTCTGTTAATTCTTATCACTATTTTATTTATAAAAATTTACAAGGAAAAGGATATAAACTATTAATATGAGAATGACTTTACTTCCGTTCCACTGGAATCCAATTTCCAACTCTAATGTAAATATAAGGATTTTAAAATTCATGTAACTATGATGATGGTGTTGCATTATGGGATCTTTGCTTATGTTTAAGACATTTTTTAATGGAAAAAATGACGGAAAAAATAAGTAATAAACAAATATGTAAAGTCCATGGTTATTTGACTTTTTTGTAATATGATTTTACTTTTCTCTCGACTCAATGAGACCGAAGTAATAGTCGAGCGTCTTTTAAGATTCTCAGCATCATTCTCATTGATATTCCATTTCAATGGTATTGAAATTCAATTGAATATGCAAACAATGAAAGGAAAATATACAACAAATGGTACTGTACAAGAGAAGGACACAATAAATCACCATCACATTAATGTGCCATTTCTAGTGATTTACTTCTATCTTCAGCATCCCTCAGCATCCCCCTGTCTCTTTCTCATGATCTTCATGGGCTCACTCAGCATCAGCATCTCATCCTTTTACATTCTCTTTTTCTGTGGCGTTTTTATATTTGATTTATGATGACGCATCGCTTTTCATGTTTTCAATGTTTGATCCCTTTGAATTGCAAAGTGACGCACCAATGACCAAATAGGATCGTCTCTATCATCACATCTCTAACTCCAACACCCATCATTGCCGTTTCAACATCAGTCAAGTCTAAGAGTGTTCATTTTTGTCTTTAAAATGCAGGCTCTGTCTTTGAGTAGTGTGACAAAAGAGTATAATTTCCTTAATTTTTTGTATTATCATATCACTGTTATGATTATTGCTTTTTATATAATTTACCACAATCCTTTTGATGATAATAAAGAGCAGAAACGCTTCCGCTTTATCACCACTGTCATCATAATATACCGTCACTCTCATGAGAGTGATCGTGATTTTTATCTTTTTTATTATCAAAGTTCTTCATAACCATTGCTGCAATTGATGATCCTATTATAATTGTTGAAGAACCGGTTCCGTGAATTTTGTCGATTTTAATTTTATTGGTCTCAGTGTAGCAATTTGAGGAGATAAAAATTGAAAGGACTACTAAAGTAGTATTTTGGATTTTTCTTTTTCTGCTGCTTTTTTAATGTAATAATTTAGTGTTATTTATTTGAAAAGCCAATAATTATCATCTGTAATCAGTTTTTTCTGAAAGTTTAACTTTCTTTGATCAATCACTTTATAGACTGTTGTACAGTATAACTCATACCATGAGCAGGTGGTCCATGTTTTTCCCAATTGACTGTAATTTAAGGGTCCTCCTATTTTATCAGAAGCGCCCTCCAGAAACAAAGCCCCATGCCTATTGATATTCACGCGCCTCTTGAAGAGGCACGCGCTTTTGAAACGACTAATAACTAATAAATGTTATCGTTGTGAGTGATCGAACATCACCTGCGCTCAGATTTATTTGTAATTGCGATTTCATTCTGCGCCAATGATTGAGGGTTCAAAGTTCAAATGTTATCAATTCATATGTATTATACATGATATCGATTTGAGACAAGAGATTTATAATGAAATGTGTTTATCGTATGTTTTATTTTCTCGAATTTTTAGTTTCGATTTACAATGCCCTTTCAGTTCAATAGCATTTGAAAGTATAATTCTTATCTAAAACATAAGCGAATTAATTATTTCACTCATTTATTACTACACTCTGAGGTTAGATTTATTCAATAGTTTATCAATTTTTAAAGTCATAACGATGTAAGAGCCGACAAATTTGATGCGACACAATTTACAATAGAAAAATAATGGTGTAATGCTATTCATTGACATACATATTTGGCAATGATCTTTTGAGAAATTTGGATCATGAAAGTGATTGATCAGTTCAAAGTGAGTTCAGCTCCTTTTGCATCATCCTCTTCATCATCCCGCTCTTGTGACGTCCTCCAATTATTGCCTTTGAAAAAACACTGTCAGACTGAAGGATGAGATTCGATGAGATATTCCCTGAGATATTCCCTCAGGAAATATGAGAGGGACTTTAATGTGAGACATCACTAAATGAGGAGATGCGTAAAAATCGATTTCGATAATAATAGTGATATATAAGAGTCTCTCTGTAAAATGATCATGTCTTTAATGATGGATTCGCATATTTAAAATGAATCATCATTCATTTTCTGCACTTTTATTTATCAATAATATTAATACATTTTATAAATTTTATTTAATTTTTAGTTATTTATTAATGTATGCCTATAATTGGTATTCTCATGTCGTATTTGTCCCGTGAAATTTAATTAAAGCAATACCTGTGACACTCTGTATGTTGTCCTTTCGCTGTCCCATTGCCCGTTGTTTATGATATCATTGCCCAAAGGGTACGTTTTCCTGATTTTTCAATTCGATAATTTTAATTACGATTCGCATTTTTGAATACGTGACTATTATAGTGATGAGAAAGTATTTCTGTGAGAAAATGGTCATTAGATATTTGCTAATCGTGAATATCAATAATAAATTGCAATTAATACATAACTTTTTTATTGACAAATTATACAATTTACGTGATCGCTGATAAATTTATAAATAATAAATTACAAATTTATGGGATCGAAAGTTTAGCATTTTCTTATATTTCTAAATTTATCAATCAATTTATGGAATGGAAATTTGTATATTTTAAATATAATTTACTGATAATGGACCATAGAAATTTATTTGACATCCGAAAGTTTTTTCATGCGAAATTTTTGTTTTCTTAAGGAACATAAAAGGGTATTGTTGAATGCTGTGATCGCTTTCCTCTCGTTTCATTAATATGATTGACACATGATTAGAAGTCACTCATATATTCCTTTTTGAGTGCTCTGATGCTATTCGCTCCCATCGCGTGTTTTTCAGATGAGAGAAACTCTCCGAGAAACTTATTGCAACAGAAGAACTTCTATCAAATGGTCATTCATCATCTTTTTGGCCAAAAGTTTCTTTCATTTTCGATTGGACTCATCACATAGTGACCATAGTGACCATTACTTCCCTTCTTTCTGTGTATGCCTTATGAATCACAAAAATGAAGAGCTTTTAGCTTTTTGATGCATACTTTTAGTAACATGAAATGTGAATGTTCAAGTGAGTGATGGAAAAGTTTTGCAACAATTGTTTCCATTTTTCTACTGAATGCTCATGTACATCTGATACATTCATTTAAAGATACAACACTTATTTATATGAATAAATTTCTTAATTTTTATACAGATATTAATTTATTTAAATTATACTCATATCTTTAGCGTTTTCATTTACAGAGAAGCGATATACAGATTCGTATATACAGAAATGATCGATTATATCTTTTGATATAACATGAATTCGGTTGGAATTTTAAATGTATTTATTATTATATTATTTTCTACTTTTCTATTGTCTGTTTTAGTATTGTCGTAAAATAAAATTGGTAATGGACAAAGATAATGGTGAAAATTTGACATTTAAATTCCTTAAGTTTTTAATAATATTTCCATCGGTTTCTTCAATATAATAAAAATGAGCATTCTCTTTATCACCATTTTTATTGTTATTATGACTCTTTTGATGGAACTTTTAAAAGTTTTTATTTCATTTGTATTTTTATTGTGCCTCAACTTTTGTCACTTTGAATTTTATGTATGTTTATATGATATGCTAATTGTAACATTTCCATGTGACGTTAGTTCAACTGAAAGAGTATTCGCATTTAAATATTTATCAATATTTTTGAATATCATAAAGGAATGCAGAAAATACATCGGAAAATTGCCGAACGGTTATGTTTTTCGTGATTTATTTTATATTTGCGCAGAGTTTGTTCCTAATGCCAAAGGGAACTCTAAAAATGAATCGTATCACAATACTCGAAGTAACATAAGAAGTCACATATCAATGCCTTTTTATGACCCGATGATGATTGAGAAAAGAGAGAGAAAATGCCATACAATAGTGGTGCAATTGAATTGCAATCATCAGTGAAACTTTTGTGGATCCCATTGAAAGGGACGGACGCTTCCGGTTTCTGACCCTTTCACCATGACTATTCTCAGATTTATCAGAGGCATTCTTTTATCATAATTGTGGTTCTGTTTCGGGCACAACAATTGTACAACAATAGGACAACCATTGTTTAATGTTATTTGTTATTCTCTTTTGTAACATCCGTCGCTTCAAATATGATAAGGATTGTGATAAATGAATGCGAATAATTGATTTGAGCAGCGGACCCATTTACTGGTTTAAGATTCATTATATCATAAATTACAATTACAATTACAATTATTTGTATTCTAAAAGTGCAAAATTTTAGATTATTATGCATATGATATTTTGGGTTTTCAGTAAAATTAGATTCTGTCATATTACATGATGTTTTTCTGACAGTTTAAAGGGTGTGTCTTTTACTGAGCACTGATGATGGTGACGGTCATCAGGGAAATGTCTGATGAATGTATGGGGAGAGGAATTGTTAATTAGTTTTTGACCATTTCCTGTGGGTTAATGTCTGTCGTTTAGTTTTTTTAGTTAAATGAAAATATGTTTTTATATCGGTTGTGTAAGTTTAGGGTGTATATGCCGCGCAACTGTTTGTTTTCCATATAATTATATATTGATTTTTGATCGATATTATCGATCATAAGATATTGAAATTAAACGAATTATTCAGGTTTTGACATAAATAATTATTTTAGTTTTTTGTTTAACAATTATAATTATATATATCTCAGCATAAGTGTTATAAATTTTAGGTTTTTTTAATTTTCGTTATTAATAATTTGTTCCAAATAATAATAATATTAATAATTAATAATAATAATTATTGTTATTGTTATTGTAAATTCCAAAACCCGGTTTAATTAGGAAAGGTTAAGCATTAATTATAATTTTCTCAGTGAAATGATAATAAATGTATTGAATATTATAAATATTAAATGCATGAATATATGTTACACGACGTGATTAATGCAGTCAAAAGATTTAATTTCGTTACTTTCATTTTGCATTCAGTTTTATCTTTGCATTGTGTGTGTTATTTTAACGCAACTTTTAGCGCAATTGTATTTTGTATTTAATATATATGAAAGACGTGCGCGTAACAAATTTTTATTAAAAATTCTTTATTCAAAAAAATAATAAAATTTTTGGTACTGAAAGGAACGAAATTATTAGCATCTTCCACCGCATCCATTCTGATAAATTCCTTTATATATTTCCTATTTTATCATGAAACATCCTCTCCCTTAACACAGATGTTGGGAATAAATTTTGTCACATTTTTCCTTTCATATTTTCACTTTCATCATTTTATTATATTTGCATTTTCCTGATTTTTAAGGGTTTTTTTTGTTATGACTCTCTGTTTTGTTCGGCATGAGCGTTGTCACTATTTTGTCACTCTTTTAGTGTGTCGCGTAACGCAATCTCAAAATGATATTCTCTGTGACTTCATGAGTTCATCAATTTCTCCACTTTCACTCACTTTTATCCATTTGCTGCAAATTTGCCCTTAAGTAATAAAAGATGCTTCACTTTATTGGATCATCGCAATCATTTCTCTCCTCACTCCATCCTCACTCCATCCTCATCATTCTGAATAATGCTGAATTCAGTGCAAATATCTGTTTGCATATCAAATAACTACACTCTGATTCACTGATTGAGGATAAAAGTCGATTTACCGAATGTTGTGGATTATTTGAACACTGATGGTACATTTTTTATTGAAGGGATGAACAGATGACAGATAATTATTTGCGATGATGCTGCGGATCATTTCATTTCATTGCAGTGGTTTTTTATCATTTTATTTTCATTTATGAGTATTATTGAAAAATTTTCCATTTTATTTAAATCACTCATAATTTAGTGGTAAAACACAATGAAACTTATTTATTTATTCATTACTTTCTCTTAATTATACTTGAGTATTAATTTGAGTATTGACACTGCTTTATGCTAAAGCTGAACCCTTTTCTCTAATTACACGGTCTATTAATAAGAGAATCTTAATTTTGTACGGCGAAATACGACATCAGTTTGTGAGTCGATGATACTCATTTAATTTGAACGGATCATATAAATTTTAGAAAATCTTTAGAAATAAATTACTTTTATGTGAAATTCCGAGAGTAGTAAATGTTTGCAGAGCAAAAGGTTTTTATAAAAAATAAAGTTTAAATTTATTGAGTTAAAAATATAAAAAATATTTATTTAACGATCATCAAATAGTATTTGAAAATTTTATTTATAAATCTCAATATATTATTTTAATAAATTATAAATTATTATTTAAATATTAATTTTGATTTATTTCTAATTATGGATATTAAATTTAATTATTATTACAGATAAAGATTATGCGTAATTGAAAATTATTATACATTTAGTCATTGACTTTTTATTCTTTTATTATTGATATTCTATAAAATGTTTTATTTGATATTAATATTTAATTAATTAAAATCATATTTTACGTAAATGAGTGTCACAAATAAATCATGAAACTAATATTAATAAATAAACCATTTTAATTAAGTCAAAGACAGAGTGGTCTGATAAACGTTCAAAAATTTTTGCACACGTTCCTCATTAAAATATAATGATCACAAAGATGGAAAAGGGAGTTCTGTACCATGTGCATGTATTAGAGAAAAACGGGTTTAAAGTTTAAGTGAACATAAAGTAAAAGTTCATTTTTCAACATTTACACAGTCAATAATACAATACATTTATATTATAATATTGACTCTTTTAAAGATCGAAATGTCATTGAAATAACGAAGAATAAATCTGCAATTTCCGATTTTAAACTAAAATTTACGTAAAATTATATCCTGAAAATTTGATATTCTATTCTATAGGAATAGATTTGAATAAAAATTAAAAAAAACATAATAACTAACTTGACAGAACTCCCTTTACCAGCTTTATGATGAATTATGGTAAAAAGTATTGAAAAAATTGTTTTCAAATTAACTTTGATACTGCGCAAATCTATTAATTGCTCACTGCTGTATTTTATTGCAATTATGTAAAAGTGAAAATATTTTGCAATTATAATTTTCTGTTTATTTTTTAACGTCATTTTATTAATAGAATTAAAAATAATGGCGTCTCATAGAGACACTACACTTTTGATTTTTAAAATGAACAACGGCTAAGGTAAAGTATTTTTTATAGTAAATTTTGATTACATTGATCGATCTATTTTGATGCGTAACGTGTGCTAAATTTTTTGGACGTTCATCAGAATGAGAATATTAATTTTATGTTATAAATAAATATTGCAATAAAATTATAGCGAAACATGCAAATTATTAATTACAATTATAAATTACTAAATTACTATTATAAATTAATTTTTTTTAATTTTAATTAATTTACCACTTAAATCAGCAGTATAATTATTCTATTTTTAAAATTCTATACTTTTATTATATTTGAATATAATTAAAGCACAAATACATGCGTTTGTAATTAGTATGATACAAAAATACTCTTTATGGTCTCTTTGGATGTGATAATACACATTTTTTCGAGTTTTACGATGATTATCCTGTGATTCTTAACGCAACTCTCTGTTCACTTTCTTAATGATGAGGCACCACCGCCATCAGTGAACGACAAGAGTCATCATAAAAACTTTATCAGTAGTTTCTGTATTTACGCGACCATAAGAAAAGAAACTTTTAGGGTGATCAATGATAACACACACCACAGTCTTAAAGAAAAGAAAAAATCAACAAAAATCGCGAAAAATTCACATAAAATAGAAGTATCAAAAAAGAGGAATCAAATGGCGTTTGTCACATGCGGTGATATTAATGATTTTAGGTTTAGTTTTTGACTTTTTTGGTTTTTGAGGTTTATTTTACTGAAACTGTCATGACTCATGACACTGCCCTTTTACATATACACATACATATCTCTCTTTTCATTCATTTCGTGATGATTCACTACGATTTTTGTTTAACATTTTTGGTATTTTCCGTTTGAAAAACTATTTTTTCGATTATCATTATTTAGCAATAATTTTACTTTTTGAGTGTTCACAGACATTTTGAATGTTTTCAACTTTTTTCATTTAAATTTTTTAGTGTAAACTTCAGTCGCATATCTAATAATGTACCTGAAAATTAATGTTCGTGCCGCTCACTGTGTCCATGTGTTTAATTGATGACCCGCTGTGTCCCGTCAGTCCCTTTCGTCGACCCCAATGACCCCGCATTTTTACATTTTTCTGTTTTTCGCATGTGTTTCCTCTTAAGGAATTCGGTGTTCAGTTTTAGTGCTCACGTAGTGTTAGCGTCTCAATTGATAAACACCAGCATATGGCCGAATGTTTCTCTCTCTATTATCTTATGATTCTTTTTTATGCTTTAACTTTAGCCTTAAGACATTCAAATATTAGGGGTCTCATTCATTAGTGTGAGACGATGGATATTATTGTGTTGTGTCAAAGAAAGTGTCTGTATGCGTCTGAGAAATGTTATGCCTAAAGCAACATTCAACTTTCGGATCGTTTTTATTCTTTTGCTGATGCATCCCAATGAATCGCTTTGAGATTTATTTCGAGTTTAGTTCAGAGGACCCTTAAAATTAGAGATTTCGCAATTAATTTATTTTTTAGGTTCACTTTAAACGGGAGATTTCATTTGCATTATAAATGTGACTCAATTTTTCGAAAGTGAAATTTAATTTTAAAAAATTAAAAAAAATTTGTAATCATTATTATTGAATCTCTATTATCATTATCATTGATATCTCTTTTAGAAATATCTTTTCTCTCATTTATTACTACCGAATAACGAGTGTTTCTTTTGATACATTAAAATAGTATCTTTTTGGTGGCGTCTGAATTAAAACGTCATTAAATAAATTTATATTTATTTATAATATGAGTCTCTTGAAAGTAATTTGACCCTTTTCCGGTGACGGGACATTAATTACTGTATGTGCAGCAATAATTTTTATTTCACATAACGAAAGCATATATTATCATTAAATAAATTATATAAATATAAATTAATGTTGTCTTATATCGTCTCCGATCATTAGAGAAGCATTAAAGTTTATTAAAGCACATTTTTCTTTTTTACATAATAATAACAATTAATTTAATTACCATCGCATGGTAAATGCATAAATATAATTCCTAATTTTGTATTTAAAATGACCATAAATTATTCATATTCATTCCCGGTTCTTAAGTTTAGTTATGTTTTAGATGTAATAACATTACATAAATAATCTAAATAATCCATAACTCATCAGCATATATTTGTTTATTTATACAAATATTAAGTCTAAACTTTTGAAAAATGTATTCACAATGATAAAAAAGTTTTGTGAGCATAGCATGAATCATTCTAAAAGCGATTCTCACATTTAAGTCCTAAAAGCATCACTTCTCGAATTCGGGAGTATATTGAAACTCAAACTTTGGTGCGAAACTTCAGTCTAAAATCCAAAGCAAACTCTGCACAAACCTCAACTCTATGCACGCGATGAAACTGTGCACTGTTTATTTGTCTAAGAAATTTTTGATCCTACAAAAGTGCCATTCACTAAAAGAGGGGATCATCAAAATGGGGGCGGAATGATCTTTACTGAAGCAAACGCTAAAGGATCTCATCTCTTTGAATGTTCATTTACTCAATTGAATCTCAATTTCACAGTGTACAGAGCTATTGTACTCTCCTTCCTCTAGTGTCTGCATCACCATCACCATCCCCGATCCCTAATTCTTTATCCCACACCCATCCCCATAACAATCCCCGTTTCGGTGCATTTCCATTTTCTTTCCAATGATGTGATTGCCTCTCACGATGCAGTGTTATTGTTGTTTGGCGATGATGATGATGATTCTGCCGTTTGAAGCCATAGAGCGTCTCAATCAATGCGCGAAATTCCATTCTTTCAATAGTTTTTGGGGTCCCAATTTCAATCATTCTTATAATTTAATATTATTCCATTCACTAAATTGCAAGTGAATTATTTTTTGTAAATTCTTTTGTTGGTGATGCGATTGAACCAAAACAGAGTGTTCTGAAATTATCACGATTATAAAATTATTAAATTATGCAATTTATTGAATTATCAATTCACAGCTTTAGGAGTATTGTTTTGCATTTAACAAATTAAGTTTCGTTTATTTGTTTAAAACCATGAATTCGGTAATACTATACTAATATTATCATAAAATACGTTAAGTGAATTATCATTAATTTCTCACTGTTTCTTAATTCGATATGAAATATATTAAACATTTACTTTATCAAATGTAAAACCGCTTTAATCATAATTTTTCATATAAATTTCGCCATAAATTTATGAATCGAAAAGATGAACAGAGAATACTTTAAGTTAATGCACAGATTCTGACTCATGTTATACAGTGAACGGTGTATACGTATGTATACGGTGTACCATTTATACAGTGTACACTTATACGGTGTACGCTTTTTGAATGTCACTGTAGCATCCTCAGTGCTTCATTATAGTGTACATTGTTATTTTTACTTAAAAATATCGCCCAAAATATTAAATTGAAAATACATTAAATACATTAAATACATTAAATACATTAAATACATTAAATACATTCAATGCATTTAATGCATTAAAACAGACTAAAATTGATGGTATCTTTGAAAATACTGATTAAAAATGATCATAAAAATGACCATTATTTTGTATTTTATTTTATTATAGACTATTTTTATTCGATAATTATTCAATAAAAATAAAGATTTAGACATTTTTCTATACGGTGTAGAAATCTATAGCGTGTACGCGAACATCGGGACGGAGGCGTACACCGTATACATAGTTCACTGTATCAGTTTATTGTTGCAGATAAATAAAATTTCATATGCATTTAAAAGTATAATGTCAGCTTTAAATCGGCGTTAACTTTCATCGGATTGCCTTTCATCGAATGCTATTTTTATAAAGTACTCGATAACTCCCGTTATGGTAAACCTCAACTATATATACACTGCATTCGTATAAATTACATTTATTAAGATTGGATTTTTAATTATTAATTCAAATAAAACACAATTTATTGATGAAAATTTATTTATTAATTGAAAAACATTGATGTTTACTATAAATGGAGAATGTTGTACATTATAAAAGTGCCTTTCTATGAAAAGCAATTCGATGAAAAGCACTCTCACCTTTAAATCGATATATAATTTATTGATTTAAAATAAATAATAATTGAGATAATAAAAATTGAATTTACACATCTGGAAAATGCTTTTGTGCATTATGTGAAAATCTCATTGACTATCCCATGACGTTTTGCAAATATTCTCTACAAAAAAAATTCAAATTTTAATCAATTAATTTATTATCTGTATTATTTGATTAAAACATATATGATCGGTTTAATAATAAAAATTTAAATAAATTTTTATCAATAAAATTCGATTAAATTGAAAAAGTATTTATTAAATGCACATAAAACTGCACAACTATTTTTGAATATCATTTTAATTATAATTTGTTAATTATTTCAATTATTATTAATATTAAATCGATAAATTTACTTGAATTGACGTGAGACTTTACGCTTCTAAATAAATATAATTTTTTATTTATCACCGCAATCATCTGATAAAATATCTAAAATCCATGTATTAACTCAGTGAATGCACAGTAAAACATTAAATTGAGAATTATTATTATAAAAAACATGTTTTTTTTCTGAAACCAATTTTCTTTGGTACTAATTTAATAGACATTAACAGACATTAGGGATTAAACGTTTTGTTATTGTTTTTGCCGAATATCCAATGATTCGAAACCAAAAAAAACTTTCGTCCATTCATTGATTAAATATTTTGCGAATGTTCCGAATCTCCGCGATTCTTCCATCACTTACTATCGATTTGTATCTTACTCTGTACGGTCTCTCATCATCAAATACTGATTTGTGTTGATCCTCACTCTTCGTATTCACGAAACACATCTCTATTTTATCCCCTCTCCATTCGCATCCCTCCGCATCTCTGATCCTCATTCAATGAACTCATTTACTCATCGCATATCATCAAAAGTTTGCCGAAAAGTGCTGTCACAATTCACAGCTAAAGTTTTTGTTTTGTTTCATCAGTCCATTTCTATTGCTGTTATTATCTTTATCTTTGGATTCTCTGATGAAAATGATGCGACTCTCACTCTTTGCGATAATTTCCATCCTCATCTTTATCCTTCAGTGGGTGGGGGTGAGCATCGTTTAGGGTCTTTGATTGTGTGACAAACAGATCCTAACAGATCCAAACAGATCCAAATGGAGAAGTTTTGTGTTTGTACAGTCATTTGCCGCTTTCTTTGTCTTTCGCTTAATCACTAATGAATGTTTACATTCATTCGTTCATTTATTTTCATGGGTTAATGATTATCGTTTCGATTATTTGGGTCTGTTAATTAATTGATCGCGATAATTAAGGGATATCTGCGAATTTATTTGATTATTTTGATATTTTTCGGAAATATTCATTTATTTAAATTAACGGTATAATTTTAGGTAAACATTTCAATATCCATAAACACATCAAATAATGATAATAATGAAATTAAATTAAAGAGTTATTTTAATTCATTACATTGTTGAATGCGTATAAAATGGTCACATAATATCGCAAAATCATATCTCCAAAAGAGATTATTAAATGTTTGTCCATCGATTGCCAAACAAAGCTCTACTCTCAATATTATTTTCGGGAAAACGTGTGAAAAAGTTTCTTAATTAATATTTCGATCGGAACATTATTCTGTTCAATTCTGTTCAACTGATGTTACAATATAATAATTCTAATCATTGGAATTAACATAATTTTGTGAAAAATTCTTAAAATATTAGGATTTATTTTAATACTCATTTCGATTCTGAATTAAATGAAATTTATATATTTAACCGATAAAATTTAATTTAATAGATATTTATGATAACAATAAATAGATTATAATTTTTACGATTTACAATTTCTGTGAGAAAATAGTTAATGTGAATATAATTTGGTGATAGAAGAATAGTAATTTAACTTTTATGACAGAGTATTGTAGCATTAAATGTTCACGTTTTGGTTTGGGAAATGTGATTTATTTGTACAACAATAAAGAGTTTGACCTTAACCTTTATAAATGCAAAGGTCAGGAATAAAATATCCGAATTTTCTTCTCACATTCGGAATGCATTATTTTAGAGAATTTTTCCCATAGACTCAGAGACACACATTTTGAAATTGCATTTTGTTTTTTATTGTGCATTTCTTTTGGTGCCGTACCATTGGGATGTATCCTTTTAATAAAATCTTTGGCTTTTCATGAACCGTTTTGTTCAATAAAAGAGCCAAAAGATTGTTCTTTTGTGGTTATGTATTGTTATGCGGTGGTTTTGTGTGGCGTTTTGTGTGGCATTATACAATAATAATAATAACAATAACAATAAACTACAGAATGATAATGATCATAATCATGATCACACTGTAAGTGCCTTCAATTTTCTTTCTTTCGATATAAATTATTATCGCACGTAACACAATAACCGCCTTTAATTTTACTTTATATATAATTCAGCGGCGGACCCAATGAATTCACCTTTTAATGGACGGATACTTTTAGGATAAGCAATTTGTAGTGCGTAAACGTTTAGCTAAAAATAGTTAAAATCTTTCGGAAATGTTCCTTTAGACGTTTGTGAAAGTCTCTCATAAAATGATAACACAAAAGTTTTGGCGTAAAAAAGTTATACTCTCACTTAAGAAAAGTTATATTTTATATTTTCCCTCTCAAATCTCGTGATTGATTTTTTAGTCATTTTTGGCAATAGAATTGGCTTTTTGAGGGTCCCAAACTGAGGCCCAAATTCGTGATCGTGATTCGGTTCCACCTTAAGTCGTGACTCACATATGGCAAACACGTGCATCACTCACTCATTACATATCCTGTCTCTTGTGTCTATAGTCTCCCGTTTCATGAATCTTATTAACATTGAGATGGTTTAAGATCCCGTGAAACCACCGAAAGTCAGTGGTGTGATCGTACTGAAAGTGGCTCTTCATTCGTTTTCAACAGACTAACATGTGTTTCCCATTAAATGAGGGGCTACTAAAGTACAGGAAAACCTGAATTACCCTACCGTAATGCGATAATTTTATAGCTGAAAATAAAATTCACTAAAGTTTTGTACACCGTATTTAAAATTCCTCAATAATGTTCAGCATCCGTTTACATCCAATCGTTGTATTATTGAACTGCACTCACGCAATTAGCAATTCAATTGCATTCCTTTCTTTTACGGTCAATTGAAAACACCACTATAAATGTTCCCGTCCCTTAAAATGAGCATAATAAGCATTTTTTGGCATTCTTTGGCATTCTTTAGTTAACTATTTCTTTGGTCCTTCACATTCACACGCTATTTTCACTGATTATGCACTCCTTTCAGTTTGTAATTGTATTTTCCGTTCTCTTTAAATCACTCCCATTGATTCATTCTGTTACTGGTCAATGGTGACCATTGATGATGATAAATTTTATTGAATCATTAATTTATATTCTTATATATCAAAACATGACATTACATAACATAAGCATTAAAAGAGCCCTCAAATTTTGTTTACTTTCCACTGATAAATTGTTATTTCCTCCATAAAAGAGGATCACATATTGAATTTACATGTTTTTATGCGTCATTCCCGAAGAGTGAAATAATTTACAGCGTCCATCGTATACGTACAAAATACTCTGGACTTTTAATGCGGTGTTTTCCTTTATTATTTATCTAATAACATATTTTACCGATACTTGTAATGGTCCATGTATAACATAATAGAGAAGAGTCTCCTCTTAATGCAAACCCTATAATATAACCTCAGCTCCCGGAGTTTGAAACTTTTCAGTAATTTTTTCTGAATCCCTACGTTTATGTAAAAAGTGTAAGACTAACATACGTATTATTATTCGATACGGTTTCATATTCTGGTTTTTTGGGGCGCCTTTAAAATTACTTTATATGTTTTTTCTTTCATTTCCGAAGCTTATGGTGGGGGAATGTAAAAACGGGGGAATGATAATATAACAGTCGAAGTCACTCATCACTATTTGAAAGTATTTGGTAATACCTTCAGTTGTTTCATAGGCTTGTGGCAAACCCTATCATTTTATCATTATTATTGTCATTTTCTTCCTCATCTCTGTACATTTTTTGTTCATTTTAAAGTACATTTTTGGCCCTCAATTTTCTTAAATTATACGATAGTGAATGAAAAAAAGGAGAGGAATGATTGTGCAAGTGACTGAGTGTGGGGGACCCTTTAAAGGTTCTCCAAAGTTAATGCTCATATTTTGTGATGACTATTTTCTTGTGTTCTCAGTGATGCCATCGCCATCCCATTTCGTGTTTCTATTTTTCATTATCATTCTTTTCCGCTCCCAAATTTTACACTTTGTATTTTGTATTATGATTAATTCCATTTATTTTTTTCTGCTTTTTGATTATCCTACATTTTCGGACAGTTCATACCAATGGTACGTTGAGTATTGTTAAAGTACAATTGTATTGTGTATTTATTTCAAATTACTATTGATTTTCGAATGTAGTTTAGTGTTACGGGATTTTTCTCGATTATTGTAACATAACTTTTTGTATTTTTAATTAATCTTTTGATATAATATCGATACGTTTGAATGGAAAAAAAATGATTTCATATATTGACACATATCTTTTGTGTATTGATTCTCTAATGCCCTAAAAAGAGGTGTTTACCGTGTCTTTAATAATCAGTTATAATTATTTTTGAGAAATTCTTATTGAGGAACGATAAATAATTACGGTATTAATAGTTTTGGTAATTATGGACCCACGAAAATGTTTCAGCATTTATCTTTTCAATCTTAAGTCATACAATAATTTATACAAAAATGGTCATTGAGTTGAGGTTATATAAAATATGTTTGGATATTGCGTTTCACTGATAGGGGTTCGGTTCACTATTCGCGTGTACGGGCATCACTCATCTGCACGCACTCTATTTTATTGAACTTCTTTTTCTCTCTTCATTTTTGGTCCATCATTTTCGGTGCCCGAAAAGTGAAGAGCCAAAAACGTTAAACTTTAGCTCATCTTAAAAAGTTTATATAATATGTAATAAGTTAGTCGAGTGTTTTGGTTTATTCAGAGCCCTCAGGGATTAAAAATGCCCAAAAGAGGCAGAATCACAATCACCACGGGTGAAAGTTCAAGGGCTGAAGAGTCAGTTTTTGCATTTGGCATTTTGTATTTTGTCTTTTCTCACTGCGGGGAGCACATTTACTTGCCTAAAGGTATATACAGGGTGACTCTTCACTCCCCGCACCCCCTTTAAATGTTAAAAACTACTCAGAAGGTACTCAAATAATCTTAGCACCTGCGGTTTGTAGCGTTGTGTCGTAATGGAAATATCCGAACACATTATACCGAACACTGAGAGAGGGAATTTTCGATTATTGAAACCTTTTTTTTCATTATTATCATGGGTAATTGAACCTCAACATTATGAAATTACACATAATATATTGTATATTGTATCGTGAAATGTCTATAAATCTTTATCATTTACTAACTTTAAATGTAAAATAATTTTTCGATATTTTCCATTTTCTATTATATAAGAATTTTTGGTGAACTCTAAGATTTTCGATTGATATTCAGTACCATAATTTATTGAACATCATTATAGGCAGTGATATGACCTTTGAACGTTTCGAAAAAATATCCGTAATCCTCAAATCGAATATGATTATCATTACATAACACTCATCATACATTTCGAATGGAAAAATTCGAAATGCACAATTCCCGCGGTGATCTGAACCTTTGTCTTTAGGCAATCACATGTATTAATTCAAAAATAACTATTATATGATTTATATGCCATTATTATGGCTCAGAGTGATATTAAATCCCCGACATACAAACACCAGTATTTTACTATTTACTCATATCAACTCCTGTTGATTCTAAAGATGTGTAAACCGCTTCGGGATGCGGAAGGATTAAAGTGATGGTAGTGATGGTAGTGATGCGATCGCTGCGGTTGACCCGATGTACAACTCACCGGTGCCTTTCAGATGTATCAGTACCATGATCGTATACGACACCACTCTTTATCCTTGTATTTTACAAGAATTATCATTTTCATGTTTATGTACATGAGTCATAAATATTATAGTAATTCGTATGTATCGTTGAATGACATACAACTGAGGGCAGTGAATTCTTAAATTTTTCAATTCATATTTTCCGAATTCAAATAATTCAATGTCAGGAAATGGAAAGTTAATTATATGCGTATATATTTCCAATATAATACTGGTTTTTTCAAATATAATAATAAAATAATTTCTTTATACATCATTCCAAAGGTATAATCCTTTTATCACCCGTCACAGACACGAGCGTATATATTTCCTATTAACGTTTATGGTATATTATTTTAGTTTATATTTTCTTGAAATTCCCATTCTCATAACGGGTGTTCGTATCAGAGTCCGGTAGTGTCAAAACAGTGAAAAGGGGTATCATCATTGCCGGAGGTGAATGATAAACAATAATAATAATAATAACATAAAAACAGAGGTAACACATAATATACAATGTTATATAACATCATATCACGTCATGAAATTGACAGCATATGTTATGCATGTACAGTATTATCTCTTTTCATTTGATTGTTTGTGTTTGTTCTTTGATTTGAGGCCCATAATCGTGTTGCATCATTCAGAATTCTATTGTATTATGGTCTGATGATTGTTGCCGGTGATGGTTCAAACCGCATCTTAATTCAATTGAAAGAGAATATATTTTTTCTCTTTGCATTGCATTTGAATTGCATTTATAAAAATTTCTTCGGTAATAATTTTGAGGGTTCAACAGACTTTTTTATTTGCTCCTCAATGACCTTCACCATTGGAAATACATTTTTCAATGGAAATTCTTATTTTTCATCATCTTTAATTTAATATAATTTAATGTAAAAATATTTTAAAGAATTCGTATCGTGTAATGTCATGTAATGTCACTTTAGACCATCATTTTTCCCAATTAATACATCATCTAAAAGCGTAATTAACTTTATAGTTAATTATAATTGTAATTGGAAATTTCATTCAATTCATGTCTCTATTCGTTGTGATTCTATTTTTGAGCCTTAATATATGAACTCTATTGTCTCACACCTGTGGATTCAATAATATCCCATTATATAATTGTCACAAATATAATGAACGATTGCATCTCACTTAAGGCAATTCCCATTGAATATCCATTGTAATTATCTGCACTTTTGACTGATATTCCGTTATTCTTCTTTTAGAACTCTCAAATTCAATGGTTTCTTTTGTTTGCGGTTAACTTTTTTGATTCATCACGTGACTAAACTCAATCAAAAATTGTACGGCTCTGCGAAAATAAATCAATTTCCTGTTAATGAAGACAAAAATTGTTGAGTGCAATTAAAATCATTGCGCATTAATTTAAGGCCATTATAATACTTGACTAAAGGCTATGCCCGTATCTTAATGCATCCGCATCCGCATCACAATATTTATAGTGAAAAATATGGCAATTGTAAAAGTCCAAATGGCATTTGAGTCGCAGTGTGATGTGCCTTTAGGTGATAATTGATGCTAAAATATTTTTAATAAAAATAATAGTGATGCATTAATTAATGGGATTGGGAAGTGCTGAGAGTGGTGCGGGTCCCTTTAACCAAAATTCCTCCAAAACACAGTCAGAATCGAATGAGTGATTTAAATTTTGATGGCATTAGACATGGCATTAGGGGAGGGGTAAATGAAATCAAATTAAATTCAGAGTTAACATTTGCAACTCACTGTGGGATTAAAGCATAATAACAATGGTATTATTATTATTATGACTGAGGAAAGTGTTTCAGTGTTTCATTTGCAGAAAATTCAACCCTCAAAAAAACAAAAATCATCTCACGATGGTCAAAGGTTAGGCTCGCATCTCATGTCGGTTAAAGGGAAAGTACAGCTGAACCTTTTTATAATCCCCTTATTAAAAAGTGAAAGTATTATATGTCATGTGACCTCATTTTTGATAAAAGTTTTTTGTTTCGCTCATACATAATAATTGAAAGTCAATCATAAACGAAAATTGCTTATGCCATAAGTTTATTGCTCATACAGAGTGAAGCAATTTTGATGGGACCTCTCATATGACCCCTAAACACTTACCTTTTACAATTTGAGAGCTGAATAATGATGATGGCGCTTACGATGATGGTAATGGCAGAAGAATTTCCCGCATATGACATGTGATTCGTGTTTTGTTTTTTCATTTACATCCCTATTTACATCCCCTCATATCCCCTCCCGCATTTATATTCCTAATTTGGCACATTTATAATAGTAAATGCCGAAGAATTGTGTTCTAAACCTAAACCTTTTTTGTTTCACTATTAACATTGTTGTACAGGAACATGAATCACTAAAAATGAGCGATTTTGGCCGGAATTGTTTTTCATCACTGTTCAACAAATCTTAATATAAAACACCTGTTGATAGTGTCAAAACTATTAATTTGATAATATACCAGAGTCGTGACTCAATTCCTATTTTAGCATAATTTTAAATGATTGCGTATTTCAACACATTTTTATCGGATTTTAAATCTATTTGTTGAATGTTTTTTATTTCTTAACGCCCCTTTCAGCTATTTTTTTGTTATTTTTCAATGCGAAGATTATTATCGCTCCTAAATTAGGGTTTTAAATTTAATCTCCAATTTATTGCATTTTTTGTTTAAAAAGCAAATTCTTGTTATGGTAGATTTAAAACATCTGCTTTTTTATGACAGCAGTAAATTTAAATCAGTTTTTTGATGGAAATGACCTCAAAATTTAGTATCAATTTATTAGTGTTTTGTTTATTTTCATTTCCATAAAATTTAATTGACCATAATTTTTGCAAAAACATCAGACTCTATAAAACAAATTTATCGTTATAACTCAATTGAAATACCTTAAAGATTTGAATTTTTATACAAAATGATATCTACAAAATAAATTCATTTCATGATATGGATGATGATAAATTCTTATATTAAATACATTTAAATTGTTTGTTTATTGAGAAAATAAAATAAAATTTCAAAATTAATTATAATTTTTTGCTTATAAATTATTTTAATACATTAAATGATAGTAATTAAGTAACGTTATCATTGAACTAAATCATTTATTTATATTTATCATAGATTTGCATACCGTATCTGCCTTAAGAATTAGGATCATTTCATTTAAATAATTAAGATATGAACCGTCTCAAGTCATTGCGATAACTGAATTAATGCAATGAAAGGTCAGAAATGTAATTTTTTATATTTATTATTCACGATTTTTAATTTATCGTCGCAAAATGCGCAATTTATTTGTATATTAATAATGCTATTAAATACTTAAAAAACGCATTTTCAATCCGCAATTAATTCCGAAGGCGTATATAAACTTTATAATCATATATTATTATAATGCATTTATTGAACCCCTTATGACCCGTTTAATACTCGAGCATTATTATTAATCGTCATTATTAAATGTTATTATAAAAGAATTTGTTTTACCACAATATAAGGAAAGTATTAAATGATTCATATGTTTGCGGAACGACAATATTAATGGTTTTTACTTTTTTCTCAATTCTTTTGTATGAGTATAGTATTATAAAATCAATTTATTTTATCATTTTTTAGATAATCCAATACTTGAATATAAATCTCTTGTAATTCATATATTAGTAACTCAATGTGTACGTTTCTCTGATATATTTGAGTGCATTTAATTTCTGTAAAAGTACATTCTGATTCAATTATCATCCATTAGTACGTATCATTTGAGTTTCATTTTTTAGCATTAACATTTGCATCACATTTTTCCATTTCCATTCACGTTCTGAGCGGAGAGTTTAAGTAAAACGTGATACGAATGCACTGCATTGGATATGGTATTTTTGATTATTTTAAATTCATATTATATATATATATATATTAAATTTTAATTTCACGATTCGACATTACATTGCATTTTACACGGATATGACGATAATAATGTTAATAATTTCGATACGACCATAATCTAAATGTAATGGTAATTCCTGAAAAATCGTATCATTTTTATTATTTAATATATCATAAGATTTAATATGAATGAAATTTATTTTTCCATTAATGATTATTTATCATTATCTGAACCCTGATGTGTCATAATGACATTTTATTTTAATATTAATGAACCGGAATATTAATTCGATAATTATATATCTAAAGTTATTTTCACTTTTGAGGAAAAAATGCAGTGTCCATTAACTTTTTAAATAACCTTAACTTTAATCTGATATATCAATAGGCAGGTGCAAACACATATCTTCAGGCAGAATCTAGCATCAGATACTCTGTTTTCTCAGTATTTTCTCAGTACTTTTATATCGTCCATTTACTTAATGATTTAGAGCTTCCATCGTCTGCAAACATCGCACGACACATTTTGATGGGCCCAAAAGCCAATCGCCATTAGTATTTTACGCGGCGTTTACCTTTATTAAAGTCCTTCTCAATTGCAAGACCGGAGCGTAATTAACTTGAAAGGGTATTAATGTGTTGTTTATGCGGGAGCAAAAGTTTTATTAGTTTATTAGGGGTGTATTAACGCCATTGCATTGTGCAAACATTTACCATTACCTATTATATACGGTACTCTCTTTTTAACATAGCGTTTTCTTTTCACTTTATCTTTATTATTGTATATTATTATTACCGTTTTAATCTGCGCAAATGGATTTAAGGCACTGCTAAAAAGCATCACACACCTGTATTCAAATTAAGCGCCACATTTTCCTCTGTTTTGTAATGGTCCATTAAAGAAATTGGCATCCCACTGATTGATAATATGCCATACCATACCATACCATACCATACCATACCATACCATACCATACCATACCATACCATACTATACCATAGTCTTCAATTTCAGTGTTTCTTTTTGTTCATATCGAACGTTAAGAAAAATATAAAAAACGCATTTTACGTGCATTTACGTGCATTTAATAAATGAATATCCATTCTAAAAGTGATCCTCAAATGGGAAAAGTTTAATTCCATTATTCGTTTCTTTTGATCATATTTTAATTCAATTTTTACGGGAGAAAAGAATGTTCTGTTCATTCCGGTACTTTACAAAGACATACGCTTTCTTTTATAACTAATGTATTCCTTTCTTTTAATAATAATAATAATAATGTACGACGCGATGCATTAACACGGGGAACAGTGCTTTTACCGCATATTTACGCAGTAAAAAATAGTATGATAAATGCTGATGGTGATGGTGATGTGAAAATGTTGGCGTATCAGGAGTACGTATTAGGAGTACACATATATCTCTCCCCATTTGCTATACCTATGGCATTATAATATTCCCCTATAAAGTAAAGTACCATTTATCAATACCCCTCCGACAAACCTAATACATTAAATGTAAAATTCTCCCGCGAGTCCCATACATATAATGCCATAGGGCCATAGTGTTTTGTCGTATCTTTTCGCCCACAAATATCTTTAATGCTGTTCATGTAATTTTTGCACACACTTTTGTAATAATAATGCTGCAGTTTTTAGGGGATTCCCTATGGTCTTTTAATGGCCCCTCTGTAGTACCACTTAAGGAGGATTTGAATCATTTGTTTAACTCGAAAGGGTGTGTCACGTGTATCCTGTAAACGCGTGTATCGCGGTAATGTTCGAGCTTTTGATAGCGTTAATGATGCGATATCAGATGATGAATTTTTTGTCGTAATGATTTTGAAAGTGAATTTTTAGGGATGGGACCGGACATTCACTGAATCCACAAATCCAATTATTAAAATAAATAATAAATATTTATGGGGTTTTTGATGTGATTATTATTTTTCAATTTGATTAATATACAAATTATTCAAAATATAATCTAAAAACATATAATTATCATAAATATAATTATCATAAATATTAATTATCATAAATGTTAAGTGCACAAAAGTATTAGAATCTTAAGACTTTTCCATAAATTAACTTATATTATGGATTAAAATATTCTAATTTTACACTTTCGTTTAGCGTTTAATTCTCTGTTATTTATCATTACTGTGACATTTTGATATTTCTAAAAGCGTTTTCTAAAAGCGTTTCGCTTCGTATTTTCATTTAGTATAATGCATTTTTCGTGATATTTTATTATCCGTAAAAATCGACATTCATTAATATCTCACATCAGTGTGGTGCGTGTGTCTATAAATTATACATTTTTTCGTTATTTTATCATTTATTTTATTATCGCATTCACTACGGAAATGAATTTTTATTTTCCGTTCTTTCGTCCCGAAAAATATATAATTACAATTCTCAGATAATCATTTGTCATAAATGTATCTCTTCGTGACAATATTAATAATAATACCTATAAAAATGTCAATTTTAAAGATAAATATATATGATTTAACAGCGTAAATATACAGTAAAAGTTTCAATAAATTATCATTTCTCAAATTTTTTATAAATTATATGCATGTTATGCATGTTATGCATATGTTATGCACATATTAATTTATTGCTTTTGACTAAATATGTTATGTCCGTTATACAATTATAATAGCATTGTTTAATTAATTGCATTGTATGGGGGATAATCATTTTTCATTTTCATATGACCGCCTCTTTTCTTCAATGTCCATCATTCCTCTTTTCCATTGTATCAAATCAGTGTCAACCAAAGAAAAGGAAATTGAGTATACACAAAGAAACAGTTCCATCATAAGGGAACAGTTCCATCTCCACATTGACTGTTGAGTTCGCACTGTCATCACCATATTGATGATGACTTTTGTTGCCCCTGAACATGGAATGAATGACCCTTTGTATTGTGTTGTTTCGAAGCGATGGGAATATATATTTTACCGTATCTTTAGCCCCTTTTTACACTTACCAATAATGGGGTATATAAATGTGGGGTCATGAGTCACATGCTGCGACTTCTTTTTTCGGATTTCACTGCCCGTGCCAATGCCGTGCCAATAACATAATTTTGGAGTTCTCTCCCATTCATTGCTGAGATGCCTTTGAAGGGCCTTCGCGAAGGACTTCGATAAGAATGCCTCAGACCTCATGCAGAGTTTCTTATGGTGCCCGAAAGTCAAATTGCAACGGTCCATAACCAATTGGGTTTGCGATTCTACATTCTCATGTCTATTGCCGATGGGGTAATGTTAATGTCGCGGAATACATTTGGACTGCAGATGGTCCTTTCTTAGAGGTTCGATGTTTCCTCCAGTTACGGGGGTTCGCCTTTCACTAGTTTCAAATAACCGTGTTTCAGGGAACTCTGTGTGTGAAAATGATCTCTGAGTTCTCTTTATTACCATTCGCAAACATTTGGACCGCAGTAATTTAAATTTAAATCAATTTTAAAACGCCCCTTAAATATTGTGCGAACATTACCGTCACTACCTATTGGCGAATGGGAAATAATTTTATATGCTAATGTTAAGCAAATATTTTCAGACCCTTGAGATATGAGAGAATTAAAGTTATTGGAGTGTGTTTTGGAACCCGATGATGGACCGTGAATAAATTTTCGACCATTTGATTAGAGAGTACAGTAAAACTTATCAGTGATGAACAGTGTTAACAAAAGAAATATTTAGAAAACATGAAATGTCAGAGAAAATATTTATATAATTTTATTCGGCGATAAATTGAAAATAGCATTTAATTTTCATCGAATGTGAACCTTTGGATGAGACATTAAACTCCTAATATTAGTGCTACGATATTAACGGACATCTCTAATATTACAGCGAAAATATTTTCCTCCTTTAGGTAGACTCTTAATAATACTCTTAAGACTAAATTAAATTTTCTTCGCCTGTCTCTGTCTATGGCAATATGAAGAGGCCCCATAAGATAATAATAAAGTACTCTCGTGGAGCTACCGATGAACTGCTACTGTAGTACCAATACCCGAACGAAACAACCGTATATTAAAACCGGAGGCATATTATTATCGTTGCAATCGTTACAATCGCCATTCGGGAGCCCTAAACCCGGGGAATTGAATCAGAATTGACTCTTTTCTCGCAAAAGTTTCGCATTTCGACCATTACCAGAACCCAATGACCATAACCATAACCAAAAGAGTGCACTTTTTACTCATATCCTTATTCTTTATCATCTTAAGACGATTGCACTGATGCATCAGAAGCTCGCGGTTTTCTAATGGGCGTGTTTTGAGTATGTTCGGAGCCCGCAATTACATCCTGAAGAAGTCTGACGGTTGATAGTTGATGGTGATTTCAGTACGCCTCCGGGTATTTGGGCCTTTAGTTCACTGTTACAGAAGTCTTATACATTTACCTACAGACGAAGCAATAATAAAGAGCATGCTCTAAGTGCAGGTAAACAGTGAGTGGCTTTAGCATGGACTTTGAATGTGCAACTCTCTGTTTTGTATACACTGATCCATTTTTCAATTTCTTTAACCTCAGGTTTAATTTGATGATCGTGATGATCATTTTGGAGTTTATAGATTGACTCAAAAGTGTTTCCTTCACTCACATGTATGTTCTGCAAAAGTGATTGCAATTTTAGGGGAATTTTTTGGGCATTCACCCCTGTCTAATGTCCCGAACAACATTATTATTATGAGAGGTCTAAAGAAAATGCTAATGATACTTTCGCTTTCAAAGGTCTTCATGTTTTAGAGGGCTTTTGATTGGACTTATTTATTATTTATAAATAATTTATTCTCTAAAGTCACAGGTGTATGAACCTCTACCAATGAAAGGGAACAAATATTGCGAATACATTATAACCCACATGATGATAATCACAAAAATATAATGGTTTTAATAAATCGTATTTTTCTGCATTTTTAATTTGTTTAGGGTCTACCATAACCGCTCCCATCACAAGTGCCGGCTCAATGCATGACTACTCATGTAGAAAATATCAGTACTTAAAAATGTTATGCAATGATTATTAATAATGTTTAACCCCAATTTGTTAATTGTAGTTTTGTCTGATGTCAGTACCGTACTTTTATTGTTTTTGTCAAATTCTTTCGGTTCTTTCATATAACATTATTTCAGGTCAAATTCATGATCATCTTTAAATTCCATAGAAATTTCTATTATCATAGTAATTATTAATTTTAATTATGATCAATGATTGCGTTTCTATTGTGTAATTTTTGCATTCATTAGGGTATATAAATATTCTTTTATTCAAAAATGATAATCAAAATGTTATTTTAAATCATAATTATTTTTGTTATTCTTAATTCTCATACAATTCGCTTCCGTGTGTCGGTCTTTGCAATTGTCTTTCACTCAACTCTATTGATGCGCATTATTATTATTCTCTTCTCCATTACCATTGTTTTGGTATTATTAACTCATGTGATTGCATTTCATTGTTTATGGTAATGACTCTGATGTGATATTTATCTTAACTCTGCTTTGTTATTGATTCTCATCTCAATTTCTAAGGCTTCTCTCTAATCCTTTGGGATAATTGACCTTTTATATGACCATTCGATTGTAGTAATTTCGTTCCTCAAATTCCTGAACGATTCATGTTGTATATTTATATGTAAATCGTAACTGTTTATTACTGTGTATCCCCAAAATAGCGAAGTTCAAAACAGCGAAACTCTAAACAGCGAAACTCAAAAGAGCGAAATCCATGATTATTACAACAATTAAAACATAAGTGATTTAAGTTGATTAAATCAAACTAAATTATGTTAGGTTAGGTTAAGTTAGGTTCACGCTATACAAATCGCCATTTTAATCGCGGTGCGGTAGCGCCGCGATAAATTTAAAACGTCCTAAGCTTTTATATTACACTCATAAGTTAGTGTGATGTTATGTTCATGTAATTTATATTTGTCTATCATGAGATATATAAATAAAATATGCATGTTTAATTATTTTAATAATTATAGGTATTTCATGTTTTAGGTATCGCTGTTTCATGTTTTCGCATTTCAGAGTTTCGCTGTTTTGAGTTTCGCTATTTTGGGTATAGACCATTTATTGCGAATATTGTTTAACGCTCATTAAAAATTAATTATCATTTAAATATTTCTATTAACAGAGGTCAAAATTCAATTTTATTAAAAATTTATATAATCATTTGGAATTAATTTATCATAAATTTTTGTTAATTATACTAAAATTGCGGTAAAATTTAACATAAAAAGATTTTAAATTGAAGTGCAGTAACAGTAACAGTAATTGTTTTGGGAGGACCATTCTCATGAAAGGGGTTATTTATTACTTTTTAAATCACTTTAAATTTAATGATTTCCTAAAAACTTTAAAACTCCTCTGTTTTAAATTAGCTTTTCACTCATACCACACGTATATACACGTTTTGAGTTTATACTTTGAGACGACAAAAATCCCATTTTAGAGCCGAAATAATACCTGAAAATACCTTTTTTAAGAAAGAAATTGCATTTCATACGAATATACATACACATACATACACATACATACACAAACCAAAATAGGGTCAAATCTCAGACTACAAAAGAGTTATGCACTTTTAACCCCTTTCAAAAGGAAAAATCCGCGCCGTGAATTATTAATCATTGCCATAGTGTGTTATGTCCTTTCCTTTGATACTTCTTTTAGCATCAGTGAGAGAAAAAACATTTGAAAATTGATGCCTCTCGCAGTGTCTTTTCCATTTAAACAGACACGGTAATGGTAAATGGCGTCGAATCCTTTAAACATTAACCCCCCTTCGGTAATCGATTACTTTCCTTAAGTAAAATAAATAATTAGTATCTTTTAATGGTTTTCTAAAGCAATTATACGACCATTGCTGTAAAGTAATATAAACGATTAACAAATAACTGCAACGGTCAGAGTAAAGTTATGTAAACTTAAAACACGTCCGATGCTCGCGATGTCCTTAAAGTTAAAAAACTTTTCACAGCTCTGCTCAGATACTATTTACCATTTTTGGTGCATTTTTAGCCGTTCGGTCATTTATTTCTTTATTCTTTTTTGTTTGTGTGTGAATGTGTATATACATGTGTGTGTTGAGTCCTAAACCATGGATTCTCTCACATTTCTCAATGTCTTTGAGATTTTCCACTATATTTTGTGCTGTAAAAATTGTGCTGATATTTTTGGATGACTGAAAAATGATGATCTCTCTCCTCATATATTCACAGCAATACACAACTATATATTTAGTAATCTATTTTCATACGATACATAAATACGATTTTTTCTAAAGTCTTTATCCTTTAAAACTGTCAGTGTATGGATGAGACTTCAGATTTTCATACTGAATTTTAATATTTCGTAATAAATTATTTTTTCAGTGGTAATTTCAGATTTAGACATTAGAGTCCAAAGTTTTTTGAATATGTATTTATATGTTTCTTTGAAAATGTCTTTTTAATGTACGGTTTTCGGTAAACCCCCATATTCATACATTTGGCATCATTATGATTATGATATTTCATTTTTCAATTTAATGGTATTTCTCCGTTCGCATTTCCCAATTCAAATGCTTAATGATAAAACGAAAAAATAACTTTTGACTGTGAAATTTATTTTAATTTTATGCTTTTATCGTTTTGATTCAATTTGCATCGTATCGCAGCATTTTTACTCTTTTATTTTTGGTCATAACTCATTACAGAGAATCCTTTGTTCATTTGAGTCATTCGTTAGGAATGCATTCTCATCTCTCCTCCACCATCACCATCACAATTGGTCCTTTTCAAATAAGTAAAAGTTGCATTATCACTAATAATTGTATGCACCCCAAACTCATGAGACATGAATGCGCCCATTATTTACACAAAAAGTTTTTCACCGACTGTCGTATTCTCTGCTCTCTCATGTTTGAAACGTTAACGAACTGAGGACCCAACTTATGGTTGAAATACAAATTTTTGGCGGGTCCTACGGCAGGTCCCTATTACTATGTAAACTCCCTTTGCAATTCTACATCAGAGTTAAGTGCATACATTTACATTCTCATCCCTCATCCCTCATCCTCATCCATTTAGGATTTTCGGAGGCATTTACAGAGTGACGCATCGAGATATTAACAATTTGCTATTATATCCATACACATCCATACAAATCCATATGAATTGTGTAAAGTCACCGAAAGTGGAGTCATCATTCATTAGGGATTTAATATATTTTTTAGAGAAATTTGTGATGCCGGACAATGGTTATGTGACACCGCACTTTAGTAAAAAAAATTAGAATATCAATATTTGGAAAATCTCAGAATGTAATACCGTGTCACGTTAACTGAAGGGAATGGCCTTATGTATGAGTATGAAGATTGTTGTACTAAAATATTTGTATTTGTTAATAATGGATTATGTTAGGATAAACCACTTTTAACAACAGATGAGATTTTTGCTGAATTTTTGTGATTTTCTATTAAAAGAATTTATTTGATTCTATTCTAATCTCATTTAACTTTTGATTAATTTGGAGTTCCGTTGAAATTTGCATTAAAATATTTTCAAATATTAATATTTAAGGATTTGATTATTTTTCAAAGTTTAATTATAATTCCAAAAATTTAATTTTAATCAGAATTTTTTGAATTAAAATTCTGTTTATATAATTATAGATAAAAATGTTTATTTTTGTTTTGAATTTTAAATGTATTTTCACGAAATTGATTTATCATTTATGCCCCAAATTTATTATTCATTTAATCCCCGAAATTCTCTCTTTAGTTACATTAGAGATTCAATTGCATGCACCATGCATTTGATTATTTTCATCTTAATATATACCATTTTTAATTTCCTGTCACTAAAAAGTGCATTTCCATGGGTCAATGATTGATGCTGTCCGAAAGCGATTATTGCAACAAAAGCTCATATATTCTACTCTAAATGTCCATTTCAATATACATGTATTGTCCATTTTATTCACTTATGGTACTTTTTATTTGAACACATTATACAATTGGGCGTATATACGATTGTTGTACACAAACGGGTGATAAATATAAGTGATTATGCATTAGGCTAAAGCAAATCAGTAATTTCCATGAGAATGGAACGCACTCCCATATATACCATATATTAATATCCAAAATGAGTTATTTGGGATTTTAGTCTTAACGGTCATCGTATGGTAAGCATTTGTGCAAAGCGCGGATATATGCCAATTTAGCTGTTACCACATGTGCCACATTTGGTCTTTATCCGGTTCTTGGGATTAACTAAACGATCGCATCGCATGATTCATATAAATTTCATCCTCTGATATACCACTTTAATCGGCATATCACCATTGATAATGATTTATAATGATGAGAAAATTGATTGAATGAACTTTATTAACGCTTATATTTTGTTTGTATTCTACGGTCGCATGACTATAATTTTTAGATTTTATTATCGTTATTATAACTGTTATTATATATTTTTAAAAACAAATATGATTGAGCATTGTATTTGAGTCCTTTGGCAGTTCACGATGAGGATATTCGATACGAGATTAGCAATTCACTTCCGTATTCCCCGATGTATGAGTTTAAAGAGAATATGAAAATAAATATGTTTTCCACATTATTCAAGACCCGGAAAGTTTCACTTAAACTTTGCAAAAATGCGTATATTAATACGCAACGAAAATATCTTTAAAAACCGTTTGAATTTATTGCGGAACGTTAATGGTCATGAAATGAATGAGTCATGAATTTTCATAAAAATTTGTACCTTTGGCCATGACATATTAGGATTGTCGATTGATTATCGAATAGGGTTGTCTAAACATCTGAGGATGCTCAGAAATTTCAAGTATTTTTAATGTTTAAAGACACTATTAAATGATCGGTAATCAGTACTGTACTTAAAGTATTCTCATTTTGGGGATATTCGGAACTCCGGAAATTTAAATGCAATACTTTTAGTTCCGTACAAATATTGACAATTGACAACTCTAATTGACAACTCTAAAGGGAAGAAAATTGTTATTCAAAGATGAACATTATGCGAAAATGAAAATTGAAAATCGTGAGACGGTTATTTTGAAATATCAAAAATATACACATTTTACCGAAAGGAGTTTTACAACAATAAACACACTATGATAGGATATTGAAGCGGCACTCATGAAACAATTGACAGTAATACAATGGAAATGATGAAAATCCCCTTTTTGCAGATGTGAATTGAATTTGAACGGCTAATGGAATGGGGAAGAGACGAGCGGAATGTCATGTGTATTAAGATAATTCACAGATAATGATGAAATTCGGAGGCCATTTGTGGTCATGTATTGTGATTTGTTTAGAGGATTGAGTGACTGTGAACCTTTTGCCTCATCTCAGACCCAATAATCTCTCCGTAAGTCTTAAACAGTCTCTTTCCTCTCTCCGTGAATCAAATTGAAAATTCAAATCCCTATTTTTGAGGGATTAAGTGTAGGGACGTAATCCCGATGCTTCTCTGCCTTTAAAAGTTTAAACCTCTCAAAAAGAATGGCACAATACACATACAATACACATTATCATCTTAAGACTCCGGCATTGTTAAAGAGAGGGTACAATACGTGTCATTTGTGAAATGAAAGGGTCTCGCGACACTGCCACAGAGTGACGATCCGAAAGAGATTTCAGAGAATGGAGATCATTATAAAGAGTATTAAAATTCTGTTCTTAAGACTTTTAGAGACTTTTGGGGCTTTTCGGTCAGCGGTGAATACACACGGATCAATGCACACAGTAATGCGATCATAAATATTTAAAACTTAGTTTTGAGTGATGTTTGAGGTTTCAAACAATTGGTTAATAATAGTTTCGGTTACGTTTTAATTTAATTAAATTAACCAATTTTTGACTCTAAATGTTTGCTTTAAAATGTATTTAAATAATTAATTACATTTGAATTTGAAAATGTTATTTTATTAAATTTTCGTTATATTTGATAATTAAAATTAATGATGAGTCATTCAATCATTTTTGTTAAACTCAAATTCATATCCCCGAATCTGCAGATTTCAGATAAAATTTTCATTACCAGTTTCATACACCATAACGCAGTTAACCCTAAGATCCACGAGATTTAGTATCAAATGGCGCCGGAGAATGATAAACAATTTGGAACATGATTTTAAAAAACTTTTGAAACTTTCAAAACGGTTTCTATCGAAACGGAAGTTCTGCATTTGCATTTGCATCACTTTTCTCATACTCAAAAGAGTCCATACGATGGTATCACCACCGGTTTAACATTAACATATTGTCGCGGTGATCATAGACTGCATAAACTATTATCACAAAAGGGGCATGAGACTGTGTGAATCCGAATCCCCTCAAAGAGAGCGAAATTTGAATACGGGTGTATAAATAACAGACCACAATAGCAAAGGTATCATATTCCACAAAGAAAAGAGTGCCAAAAGTGTAAAGAGAAAAGCTTTTAGAACATGTTCCTTCAAAAAATCAAGACGCTTGTGAAAAGCATCTTTAGGGGAGGTTTGGGTATGGGTTTGGGTCAGTTTCAATTTCCATGTTCGTGAACTGCAATGAGTCCCGTCCCTTTTCATCGCCATGCATTGATTCGGGTGTTCAATTTGGGGCCATTTGCAGTTCGCTATTCACGAACTGAGAAAATAGAAAAACACATTTCCATGTGTCCCTTAATACAGCCGTTGTAAATAACTGTTGAATCGACAGGCGTGATGCTTAAGATTTGCTGATGATGCTGTGTGATTCTGTTGCCGATGATGGCGATGCCTGCAAAAGAGCAGGTGGTGGTGGTGGGCTCTGCCAGAACCAAATACTCTCTTTTTGTTTGAGGCATCACAATACAACACTATTGACAAATACTTTCCTTTACCTCAACAATTTCCCTGTACATTTACCTGTTGTATTCGGGGAGAGAGAACATGGGACCAGGGAATGGGCACGAAAAAAGTATATGACGAAGAATAAAGAGGGGAGTGAATGGGTCATTATTCTTTAATGCATATGCACATATACCTTTTATATACATACCTTTAGCCCCATTTGCCATTGTAGGGTATAATGTGAAAGGACGTGGAGACATACAAATCTGTTGCGCTTTTATCTTTGCATTGTCCATCACAATCACAATCGCCATTACATTCATCCCCCATTTTTGATTGTATCGCTATTATTATGTATTATTTCTTCAAAACCTGTCGCTTGTGTATTAGTCTCGGGTTATGTATTACTTCAGTCGTATATTCTATTATTATCATTGTTTGTCAAACGTTCGATTCGCATTTATGGTATCTGAAGGTTATTTAAGGGTTCCTAAAGGTCTGACGGTAGCGATTTGAATCGGGTGATGATTTTCTTTTGACACATTTCTCAATGAACTATTATTATTATGTTAGACATGGTCCATATGGCCCAATGTATGCCCAATGTACAGACCCGATGTATGCCGATGCTCTGGAATTTGCCATTTTCTGTCTCTGATCGGAAATTTATTGAAGAATAAAATTAATTTCTTTTTGTATTTATTATATAATTTGAAAAATCGAAATGATTTTTATTTTTCTCACTTTTATTGAACGTTTCATTAATATTCCGAAATTGTATTTAATAAATAACTCTTTAACCCTTCGTAACCCTTCAGTTTGACATTAACTTATGAATTGAAATTCATAACACGAATTTAATTCCCCGAATTTTCCCCTTAAAAACTTCGGAAAATCCCTCAAAACTGTGAATACCTCCCGTAACTATAAACCCCAATCATTTGGAAATTATCGATGCGCGCAGAGTTAATCAAAAAGAAGAGAATTTAATAAGAGATGTCCATTAATTGGGATTATTATGTCATACATTATTATGGACACATTTAGGGTTAGAGTAACTTTAGCATTACGAAACGTACCAATTTCTAGACATTAAATCAGTTATCTTCACTCTCGCGCCATGAAATGTCGCTACCGGCTCCTTAGACATTCACTGATTGAACCAACATCCACACGCACTGAAAGGGGAATCCACTGAAGTGGTGCATCGCAATCAATTGATAACATTGAAAGGTATTGTGTAGAGACGTATCTTTAGAGCTATTCTTTTGGTTACTTTATTTATCATCATTTACTAATATAGTTTTATAAGTTCCATAAGTAAATGCCATGACATGAACCATTAGCACTGCCATTCGAAAGGCTTCGGAAGTATGAGAAAAATAGGGTATCGAAAATAATGTGCATCAAAAAACAATAAAAATGCCTTTTAATGGTCTGTTATGCAATATTTTTTGTGCACCTATTTTTTGCTTTACTCCACCGAAAGAATGCAAAAAGTTCTGAAGAGACTTATGCATATGTGTGTCTCAAGAAAGTTGTTAAAGAACTTTGCTTTTCATCTCTCAATTCTTTAAGAGTGTTCCCTCCTTAAGTGTTCCCTCTTTATGCATCATTCGACAGACAATTTCTAACGCTGTTCATGATGATGCTCCGATTGTCCATTCCTTCCGCTATTCTCTTCCATCACTATCATTAAGGATCATGTTTTGATCTAATGATGTATCTTCAGTTAAATAACGATTCTTATAATACACTCTAATGACGGATCTTTTCTTTTTTATTCGAAAATAAAAAACTCTTATATATGTTTGAGATGTAAATATTTGAGATGATTTTTTATATTTGATGTGCTTTATTTGTATTGAGTATTATTATTCCTCATGTAATGTATTAATGAACAGAACACTCCCATGAACATGTTATGGGTGCGTATTATGATTACATAATATTTGCCAAAACTGTTCATTTGAAGTTCTAAAATTTAATTAAATTTAAATTTAAAATTAGTCATTTGTAGACACACGAATTCAATGAATGCCTTGAAATTTACAAATGTTCGTCTGGCGTTAAATATGCGATAGAGTTGCCGGGTGATACCTGTTGTTAAGACTAAACGTTAGCATTAAAAATAAAACAAATATTTTAGGATTCCGATGTTATTAGTGAGAAGTCTAATCATTTATTCACCAATTATAGTGTCAATTTTTATTTGAAATAAAATAATTAATTTTCCCGATATTTTGTTGCACATGACCAAAACACCGGCGGAATTTCCCCAATGAAATGCCAAAACAGTAACAACTCTATTTCTAAACATTTTTTAACACCTGAAAAAGTGTGGATCATTTTGGGGTTTACCTTTTCGAAGGTTCTCCTTCTGAAGGGTCCTTTTAAGTAATGAAAACATAAAACATGTGTGCGAACATTATTTGATTTTGGGGTTCCTTTTTGTGGTTTTGAGTGTTGTTTAAATTGTTCAGATGCATTCTATTCGCAGTGTGTATACCATTTATTACACGTGTGTGTACCTTTGAGATGCCACTTCTTCAGTACCGGTATTTGCGTTTAGTCAATAATCTCGTTGTTGATGGTGACACTCTTTAGATTAATACTTTTAATAATTTATGTCGTGACTCTGAAATTTCTAACATAAAAGCATACTATAAAATGCTATCATTTTATTTCCTCTTAAGATACTTAATCGAAGAAATTAATATCGATCCCATTGAGTGCTGCAAAGATGATGTAAACATTACATTACATTACATTCCGGTCATTTAGGGTCATGTATAATATAATTTGAACCGTATCATGACATTTCTTATAACTTTAATTCATTTAATCGAATGTCATTTTCAATGGTATAAGTTCATAGGGTTATAAAAAGTAAATAGTATTTCGTACATCGGAAGTCCCCGATTTTGTTATATCATTGCTACACGACTGATCAATAATCAGGACCACCGATGCATTAACTATAATTTTATACGGAACTTATGAATTTTTATTACCAAAACCTTTAATTAGGAAATACTCAGCATTAATTATTGAATTATAGAGATTGTGATTGGAGATATGATATAAATATGATTATCATATATTAATTTCGCTAACATTACACTGTTCCCATTTTACTGAGATTTTTCTTTCGCCCGTAATAAATGATTCGATAGAACATGAAAGAGAATTTGAGTGTCCACAGATGTCACAACTGAGTTAATTCAGTTAATTCAATTCGGGTATTATCATTAACTCGCAATTTAATAAGTTTTAAGCATTTCAATCGTTTGATCATTAAACTCCATTCCATAGATGATCATTGTTATGCAATCGTATTAAAAGTCAGAGTAAATTGAAATTATTATTTTAGTTTCGGTATTTCGATACAAAAAACAAAAAAAATTTATTATTTTCATACATTATTATTTAACTTTATTATGCATTTGGGAAATTAATGAAAAAAATATATAACAAAATTAGCATAATTATACGAAATTTACGAATGCATTTGTTTCGATGCGATCACAATTAATTACTAATGATGTTCATTCTGTTGTATTTCAGTATTATAATAATAACATTCGAGTCGCACACCATAACTTAAATGTAAATCCATTACAATACATTTAAATAGCATCACAAAAGTTAATGCGATAATTAATGATATTCGATGCGTATCAAAACACTACACGCGGGGAATTTGAATCGCAGCATAACATATATTAATGTCAAAATGAATATCTAATAAATGCGCTTTAATTGTAATTAAAGACCCAAAATATAACCCTTTAATTTTTTGCTTTTAGCGGTAAACTCATAAAATATAATTTAATATATGTAATACATTTTAGCGCTTTCGCACCGATGAACGCTAAAATTAGCGAATGGAAAATATTTTAATGCATTTTAATTGATCGTACATTATTTCGTGAATACATTTTCCATGACTCTTCATTTAATGGCCTTTTAATTGTTTAATATTTTATTGCATTCGCGATGTGAATATTTTAATTCCAATTTAATTAGCATTTCTGAATGAAAAATAAGTAAAAAGTATTAATAATTAATTTTTGCGGCCGGAAAATTATATAAATAATTGAAACAATTTTAAAACACTTTTCATTCTTCAAATGTTGATGTATCAGTGAAAATGTACGTTCAGATGAACTTTTTTCGGAAAACCCTATTATTTTAATGCGCTAATGTTATCTATGCACGTATTGTGTAAGATTTTATCTCTTCGATTGATTCCGTCTCTTCACATTGAATTCCCATACGTACATACATAATAAATGTGATATGATATATGCGATAAATTATTGATCTATAATATAGAGTATCGTATAAAGTGTTTTTCGTGTTATTCTTTCGGTACGAAATCATATTTCTCTACGATGTCTTCGCCTACGGATGCATTTACAATGTATAAGAAACTTACAATTATGTCGGTGAATGGGGATTGAAGCAAATGTAATTTAAACGTCACAATGGGACGGGATATATAATATTTGCCGTTTTCCTATGAAATGTCCCATTCTTTACGATTCCGCAATAACTTATAATGCCTCAAAAGTATTAAAATATTTATGGTGTATAAAATAGAGTGTGATATTCGGTGTCTATTTATAGTGCGATATTTTCATGAAATATTTTACATCTCCCATCATATTGTAGCGTTGAAACACAGCGTTCGATATGATAGTGTGTGACACGATCATAAACATCACACCATTTGCTGTGATGAAATTTCCATTCGCGTACTGCCATTTACCATGAGTTCTCTGCGAACGCACAACACTCGTACAGCCCATTGGAGGATAATAATTCATTGGCACGGGGGCATAGACACTAACACTGTGTAATCTTATATTATATTACATAACAATATATAATATAACTCTCGAGAGAATTAAACAGCGAATATTAATGCAGAATATGCGATATATTAATGTATGGGCCATGCATGTGTGTGTACCGAAATGTACGATACGCACGGTACGGCACTGTTGTGTTACATGTTATGAACCTTATGAAATACATAATAAAATATGTATAAAATATTATATATTGTGTAAGAATTAGCTTTATATTACAGTGATACCGATCATCATTATTATTATTACACTCTCTGCAGTGTTCTATTATAACATAATGGGTATTATTAGTCGCGGCTAAAGGTTATCATAATATAATGTAATGGTATGCGAAGAATAATAATATTTTTTCATCGAAATACGCCAGAAACGACAATGCCCATGCATAGGGTTAAAGGGAAGCGCATTGGACCATTGTATGGGTCTTTTTAATGTATTTGGATGGGCTCTGATGCGGAAAATGATAAATTGTGTCACAATGTTCTGTTATACATACGCACGGTACAACGGTACTGTGCGTGGATCCATCGGATCTAATGTTTTGGGAGTGAAAAAGATTTATAGCAATGGACTCAGGTGCATGTGTGTGATTATATACCGAATATATATACACTATATATACACCGACTTATGTATTGTTGTACCAAAACGTATTTCGCATATCGTATTCAATGCGATAGTTTTGGATTCTCTTTTCTCTCACTTTCTAATACTTGAATAGTATATTTATAATGCGGTATAATAGCCATTGGGACCGATGGGATTTGTCACTCTATGGGCATAGAACTATCACAGTGATGGAACTGTTTTCGGGATTTTCCAGGCACTGATGGAATATTGCATATTGCATATTGTTGTATATAAAACGTTCTCTTTTGAGAATTATGGGATATTATTATTTTTATGTCCCTTTTTGTGATGTATCACCGCACTTTATACGCATAAATTTAATGTTCGAGTAAATCAATTTCGGGAGGTTTGGGCTTTCATATTTTATTGTCACGTGAATTGTCAGTCATTTGTTCCCATGTTTAACTGTCCTATTTTTTCAGTTTATCATATTGTAATGCAATTACCGGTGTTTATTATTGCGTGACTCTTTAATGATTAATTATTATTTATGTGAATAGTATTGTGACCTTAGCTATGACTACAGTCAATAAATTAATGTTATTTGTTGCTCTGTAATTGATTAACTTTTGAGTATTCCCATCATTGACCTTAAGTGACACAATTTTTTTTATCGCGTAATAAATTAGTGTATTTTCTATAATATTTAATTAAAGGAAAGATTCGGTATTTAAAAAATTCTAAAGAAATTTTTTAAAATTCGTTAAATATTTTCTCATTATTGTAACTTTTCATTTATTACTGAATGAACTTTTCACAACAGAGTTATTATCAAATGATTGGGATATTATTTTTGAGTTTAAAAGTTCATTAACTTTTTAGTAGAATTTAATATATCAAAAAATTTCGGATGAGAATTTCTAGAACCGAATCAATTCGAATGGAATTATTTTGAAAAAATATAAAATACATAATTTTTTCATTTCCCAAAATAAAAAATTAATCAATAATTATGAGCATGAAACAGTTTAGCAAAACACATTGTAATTGTTATTATTATATTTCTAACACAATACAACACAATACATTTCGATGAAAAAAGAATCATAATAATGATAATAGAATAAAAATTTGGCAAAAAATGTTATTTTCCTGACTCATGATGAAAGGAATTTGATTTGTTGGAGGGACAAATCAATTGAATTTTTATTTTCAGTGTGTTCATAGTGGTGATTGAATTTCTATTTGTGTCTCTTCTCTCACCGTGATTTGTGTCTCTCTTCACTCACATTTTTTTGTTCACTCAATTCTCAATGTACTTTAATGGGTTTTTCTTTGGTTTTCGGTTTTTGGTTTTGGTCTTTATACATCGATATCTGTGATTTTCCCCGATGATTCTCACTTTCGCTGTCAGTATATCATCCAATTTCATTGTCCTTTCACGACCCCACAGTTTACATAGTGACAAATAACTACAATTCGATGAGTTTTACCTCAATTTAGAGTCGAAAATCCATTGAT